>BGPR01000456.1:300229-351688 GCA_013235015.1 Araneus ventricosus
GAGTGCAAGCTTGCCACAAATTTGTCATGACAAGAGTGCAAGCTTGCAGCAAGCTAACGAAAGCTTCGAAGTCACCATGAAACGAACTTGCAGCAAGCTTGCCGTGCAAACTCATTGCAAATTATAGCAAAACAGAGTATGAAGACAACCCGGGATAGAACTCGCGACGTACCGCTTAATAGACAAACGTCGATACCACTCGACCAGCTCGCCTACGAGAGGAGAAGATCGATTTCGCTAATAGATCGTACGATTTGATTCGTATACGATTTATTTAAAACTTTTTTCTTTATCTTCTTCTCTCTTGGTATACGGTCTCTTCTTCGTATACGATTTATTTAAAACTTTTTTCTTGATCTTCTTCTCTCTTGTTTCAAATTTTTTTTTTATAAAAAAGTTATTTTTTTTCAAAAATTATCATTGATTTATTGAATTAATAAAAAGGAGGGCGGTCTAGGAGATGCTATTGAAAATCGGATGTTTTTTTAAAACAGAGACAAAGATAATTATCTCTTTATTGTGCTATCTTTGCAGGAAGCTTGTTTTGCAAACTTGCAGCAAGTTTAATTTGCAAGGGAGGTGGCGCTATTTGTCACGTAGAACTTGTAGCAAATGCGTTGCAAGCGAGGGTGGCGCTAGTTGCCACAGCGAACTTGCTACAAGTTCGTTTCAGGTTTGACGCGTCAAATTTTGCCATGACAAGGGAATATCAAGTCAAAATCAAACTTGCTGCAAACTTACGTGCTGTCTGGGACTGAAGATCCGCCGTGTACTGTCCGTTTGAGAAGCCCGCGCTTATCACCTACGGACGATTTTACTCCGCCGAGGGGTGATACGCAGGGAGTAAGAAGAACGCTTTTACAGAGCTTGTGCCGGTTCACCACCAGCGCGGATGGATACAGCATCGCGGATGAAGACGAGGAAAACCGGTTCTCTCAGAGTACGGTTGAACGAGACGAAAAACCTTCTTCCTCGCCGACGCGAACGAGTGAGCTGCTATGAGCTATCCATAGGCTTGCCAGACGTCCCGGTTTTCAGACAAAATCCCGGTGTCCCGGCCTGTTTACTTCACGTCTCGGTAAAAATTAAATTTGATTGTAGATGACCAAAAAGTCTAAAAATAATTAACTGTGAAGGATTATTTAGGATAATTACTTTGTCGTTTATTTCACTGTACTGTATGAAAAGTGAAAACTATAGAAGAGTGATGGTCTGCTAATAAATAATATTGTCATCGTATCGTCTTGTCTCGCCAATCGTGACCATGCGCTATGAGAGAGGCTGTTCGGGCGAGTCCAATATTGGGCACTAAGGGGTGTAGATTTAGCTCCAGAAGAACGCTGAACAGTTTTCATGGGTCAATCTGACCAAAACAAATGCTGTTGATTAGGAGAACGCCGAAATTTCTGCTGAAATTATTAATATCAGTCTTCTTGATGTACCCGATATGAAAATAAACAATGATCAGCTGTTTGACGAAGTTGTGCTTGCTAAGGAGTATTTGCAGTCAAATTGGGAACAGTGGAAGCAAGAAGACACTACCAGAGATGTGATTATTTCAAGTGAAGAAAAATGGCTCAGGCTGTTTGGTCACTTCAAGGAGAATCACATAGCAGCCCCCAATCTTATCAAGATTGTTAAGTATGCCTTCTGCTTACCTGGGACTTCAGCACCAGTTGAGAAAGTTTTTTCTTTGATGAACAACGCATGGACTGATGATAGGGGTTTGATGAAGGAATCTACGGTTAAAGGCTTGATGACATGTAAAATTAATATCGGATTAGCTTGTGAAAATTTTTACAACAAGATTAAAAACAAAAAAGACTTTCTAAAAAAAGTCCTAGCCAATGAAAAGTACATGTAAATATTGTTCAAATTTTTATTCCTCATTCAAAGTGTTTCTTCTTACTTAAATAACTTTTAAATATTAACATGTAAGAAATAAAATGTTTAAATTTATATGCTTGTGTCATTTATTATTACCCCTGCTTTAGGTTCCTAATCATTAACTATTTATTCATAGCATTGAGAATAAACTACCCTCTAAAGCTCTCTAAAAACCCGCCAAGGGTGTGTACCCTTGAATACCCGCGACGCTGGGGGGCATTCCGGCGTCCCGGTTGAACATTTCAGAAATCTGGCAAGCCTAGCTATCCAGCAACGCGAACTATACAAGCTGTAAATATTATCATCTTATGTAATGCTGTTTAAATATATCGTTATTCATGAAATTGCTGCTTCTTATTTGGGTACTCAAAACCCAATAAGCTCATTGTTCGGCGCGTTTTTCTTTCAGCTATTCTTTTCCGATGTTGATATTCATTTTCTTTATGACTCGTACTTTTTTTGTTTTAATTCGAAACGTGTAATGTTTCTATATATTGATTACTAAAAAGGAAGCATCTCCTCCTCCATCTTTCACCTTACCCATATTATTGGTGACGTCAAAGGAGGATGGCGCATGCGCGAAAGCTCGGAGACTTCCCGTAACTGAAAACGGACTGTATGTGCCCCGGTGCAAGCTAACCCTATTAGCACAAGATATTTTACGAAATCTCCAGTATACTGCTACGATATTCTGAAGGCTGCACAACATCGTAAAGATATCGTGTGAATATCATAGAGCGTCTTGTGCTAATTGGGGAGTCTGACGTTGAAGGTCAAACTCCTCCCGCTGATGACGTGCAGAAGATTGGAGAGAGGGGTGCCAGTTTAAGTGTCGTCCTTGTTATCTGACCGCGGTTGAAAGTTACGAGGTCAATCTCAGAATAGCCCTCGTGTTGCTTCAAAACGGGATTTTAATATAACCTAACCTACCCTTTCATTCGATTCTGAAATAATCCACTTGTACACTCATTCGTGCCTAGTTGTCAGTTTCTTGGAAAGAAATAGGGTCAATCCCCCCAAAAAAACTGGATTTGACCCCAAATATTCTAAAAGTTTAATATTCCTATGTATGCAATAAATATATTTACTGGAGCTCCCCAATATATATGAAGATATAATGGCTGAAGTAATCTTCTCAGATGAGAGTTGTTAATGTCGTGCGAAACTGTTTTTTGAGCAATTCCACAGCTGTTTATCATCGTTATATTCGCATGGTATTACACTTCGTAATACTTGCTTATCGAGTAATCTATAACTCTTTTCTTCTTTCACTATATACCTGGTATGCATGCTTGTGTTACATTAATTGACTTGCAGAATATAGTATTTTATACATACGCGTTTTTCAACGTTAAAAATAAATTAAAATCTTTTCTAAGTTGCACTATGAATTTGGATTGGTTAAATGCATTTGGGAATGGGGAAAACATTTTTCAACAGTCATGCAAACGACGGGAAATAGTTTTTTTATCTTTCCGCTTGAAACAAAAGCAAGAAGGATTGATTTGAAGTTGTAATTTTAAATAATTTTAAATAACGCATAATATTCGATTATTTTTATATAAGTTACGTCATAACATTTTTACACAATGAAAATAAATTACTACAATAAAATAAAACAACACTACAATAAAAAAATAATTTTGAATTAAAACCCAGCAACACTTCCGCAATTACCACGCAGGCGCTGTTATTGTGAATTTCAATGCAGTTTCTGTCTCATCTAAAACAGAAGTTGGAACGTAATTCGTTTACTGTAGACGAAAAAAAAAATTAATTTCGGGCTACATCACTTCAACATTATGTACACTGTAAAAAAAATCCCGTAAAATTTACGGTTTTTAACTAGCAGCTGGGTTGGTTGTGCAAAACCGTAAAAGTTACGAAGTAAGTCCGTAGGCACAACGGTTTTTCACCGTATGAAATCAAGTTTTCTCCGTAAAAATTAAGTCATCGAAGTAAGTGTCGTCATCGATTGAGTTGAGTTGTTTTTCTCCTCCTGTTCGAGTTGAGTTGAAATGTGCATTATCAATCAGGAATATTAATTAATCAAGGCTTAATTATTAATTTCAATTAGTTTAATTAACATAATTTTTAATTGAACTTACTTGTAGGATTTCGATGCAAGATGGTGACAAAACTTCTAACTCCTCCGAGCCGGGGATCGAAACCGCGTTCATAGAAATAAAAGGCAGTCGCTCTAACCACTAGACCACCGGAGACTTCATAAAATAAAATAAAAATAATCTATTTGAGTTTTAAAGTCACTATAGCTCTAGTGGCGCCACCTAGTGGTGTAAAAATCAACTATTGCCAGAACACGTGTTTTAAGGTTACGGAGATGGAACCCTATTAAAAACATGAAATGAATGCAATAAAATTACATTTAAGAAAAGGGAAAGTTATCGTACGGAAAGCAATACAGTATGACGAAAAATAGAATTTGAACTGACGGTTTTAAACCGTTTATGGCTGGAGCGAAAAACGGTGAAAAACCGTTTTGTCAACAAAGCAGATATAAACCGTCAAATATGCGGAAAAAGTCCGGGTAAAAAACGGATATTTTTTACAGTGTAGTGAATAAACTTTATCGTGCTTTTTTCTAGAAGCCGCCTGTGAGATCACATATTCTGTGTCAAAACGAGTTTTGTTTTTCTGAATTCATTGGGTGTCTGGGATCCTTACTGTAAAAATAAAATTAAAATTATTGAACAGGTACAAACTAGGTTTTAGCGTTACTTATTTTACTGAACAAATCACTATTATCCACAAGACTTATCCTCATCTCATTTATGTAGCATCTTTGGCATTCACAGTTTGAGGGTCCGACGTGATCTTTCTTGTCTTTTATTCTATCATAAGATAATTAATGATGCCTTTGATTGCAGTGACATATTGAGCCGTATCACTTTTTCTGTGCCGACTAGAAGTCTGAGGAACAGTTGCTTATTTGTTAATGTATTTACCAGGTTTAATTAAATACGTAATTTTTCTATTTATAAATTTTACAAGATTTTTAACAGGTACTCTGATGATCTTGATGTGTTTAATATGTCTTATGGTGTTTTTAAGACTGAATGTTTGCGGCTTTTGTGTTCTTGAAGTGTTTTTATCTTGTGTGTTTTTTAAAATCGTGTTGTGTTTTTATTGATTTCTGTGTCTATCTGTTGTTTTTATTAATCTGTGTTTTACGGCTATTTTAGCGTTTGTTTCTGTATCATGCACTCTTTAATTGGAGTTTATTCTGTAGTGTGCATTTTCGAAATAAATAAATAAAAATAAATTCGGATATACAGCACGGGCAATGGTCACGCGTGTTTCAGTTTTCAGAAATCGGCACGTGTTTCAAGAACGTGATGAGCATGTGAATGAGAATTTCCAACATCCTTCGCTCACTGCCTGAGAAGCTTTGTTTCACACTTGCTTTTCTCACATCTATCATTTTCTGGTTGTTCACAAACTGCTTTCCTAAATAATGCTATTAAAATAGGTCGGTTCCCAGCGGGTAGACGTTCTCAAAATCTCTATTTTTCTGAAATGAAGTTTTGCACGATGAAAAAAAGTAACAACATCAGAGAGACTTTTTTTCTTTGCGCATAGAAAATGAAATTTTTAGTTTCATAGACATCTTAATTAACAAGAAAATTAAATCGCTGTACTAATTATTTTGAATATTTATTGTAAACTTTAGAAATAAATATAGCTTTGTACTGTCTGTTTTCAAATACGAGACCACGGTGGGCTAGTGGTACCGTGTCGGCCTCGGACCCGGAGGGTTTCCAGGTTCGAAACCCGATTGCACTGAAAATCCACCATGAATTGGGCCTGTTCCCCTTGAAATCATAGGTAGGAGGTCAAACGTCCTCCCGCTGGTGAGGTGCGGATGTTTAGAGAGGGGGTGCGAGCTCAGGTGTCGTCCTCGACATCTGACCGTGGTTCAAAATTACGAGGTTCGTTCCGAAATAGCCCTCGTAATACTTCAAAACGGGACGTTAATATAATTAAACTAAACTGATTTTAAATGCGAATACCCTTCTTGATTTTGCGTACTACCTTACACTATTTTTTCTGGCTTTCAAAAATTAAAAAAAGGATAGAATTTTCAGGAAAAAAATAGTGTGAGGTGGTGCACTTTCTGGCATAAAAACTTCTTTTTGAACGGAAAAGGACTTTGCTCAATGAACTGAAGCGTATTTAGTTTTTTTTTAAACCCTCATATGAGCTGTTTAATTTTGCTTCAATAATAAGCAAACTCTTCAAAATTCACCTGAGATATTGACGAAAATTTTCTTTTTCTTTCTTTCTTTATCTTCTTCTTCTCCTTATTCTTTTTTTTTTTTCGGCTTTCATAATACACATCAGTTGCGGCACATTCTAGTGAAATTCTGTTTCA
The DNA here is from genome assembly GCA_013235015.1 of Araneus ventricosus. Lineage (NCBI taxonomy): Eukaryota > Metazoa > Arthropoda > Arachnida > Araneae > Araneidae > Araneus > Araneus ventricosus. Next base: position 306,510 of record BGPR01000456.1, read on the forward strand.
TTTGGAGCCATAGAATATGCTCTAGAGCCTTCTGTACTCGTATATTAATAAAAATTTCAGACTTGAAAAATTACTTATAATTTTTTAAGAACTTTTCGTAATTTTTAAAAGGTATATATGATCATAAATAAAGATATGTATCATAAATAAATGATATTAGAAATTCCGAATCTGACAAATTTTCTGCGTATTAATTTGTAATAAAATACTTTTGCATATTTTCATATTCTCTATATGTGAAATTTTCTTTTACAAGTAATTTTTGCATCTTAATTGCTTGGAATTTGTTGTTTTAGAGTAAGATTTTATTTCATCCGTTCTAATGCAACATTTTTTTGTGTGTGTGGAGGAGGATGTAAGGAAATATTTGCGTAATTTTGAATTATACAGTAATCTAAAATGATCATTTAATTAATATTTCAAGAATTTCAGATGACAATGAAAATTGTCCGTTTCGATGTGTGTCGAGTATAAATTCTATTTATTTTTCAAGATAAATAGAATGATCATTCGTAATCTGATTTTCGTTCGAATACTGAAACTATTTCCGTTTATGTTAGCATTCAACGTTAATTACAAATAAAGCAGATTAATTTCAAAAGATTTTGTTTTTTCAAAGAAATGAAACTGAAATACATAAAATAAATAATGATAAAATCCAAAACGCACTTTTGTTATAAATTAAGAAACTTATAAAGCAACAATCATAAGCAGAAATTATTTAATTTAGATATCAGCAAAATTACACATTTTACATATTTATGTTTTTACAAAGCACTTCATAGGAAATGTTATTCCCACTTTTTAAACGACTTTTTGAATTCTTTGAGTGAAATTAATGAGCAATAATACGAAAATTATTACTTTTCATAAGATATGGAAAAATTCCCTTTGTTCAAAAAGTCTATTGCTTAGGAATTTTCATTTTACAGTTTATCTCAGCTCTGAAGGCCAAATCATTAACCATATTTGACTGTGAAACGCTTGGAATGAATTATTAGGATTCAAAATCATTTAAATTTATGTGAAGTGATCTTCAAACTAAATGAGATTTCAAATATACATTCTGGGTTATTTTAATGTTTTTATTTCAAGATTTTCTTCCGGAAATGTACGAGCAATTGATTTGTAATTGTAGTTATAAAATTAACTTTAAATATGCCAGTATAATCAGTTGAATCGTTTTGAATCATAAGGGCATTCTGGTGATATCTTTTGTTATTTCATTTTAGGTTGCCGTCAGCAATATCTACATACCACGACCTGGATACAGTTTTATCTGGTTTTCTGGTTTTCTGGTTTTTATCTTTGTCTCTGTTTTTAAAAACATCCGATTTTGAATAGCATCTCCTACACCGTCCTTCTTTTTATTAATTCAATAAATCAAAGATAATTTGAAAAAAAACTAACTAGGTCTTTTTATAAAAAAATTACTTTTGAAAAATTCACCGTCTTTTTACTAGATATAAAACTCGCACTTTAAAGAAAATTATATATCGCCTTTTTCTTAATGTTGAAATTTTAACGTTCATAAACAAAATTAAACCTAAAAAACAGTCAATGTTTGTTGAAAAATAACTTACTTTGTATCCCATATTTTTAAAAGTAATTACTTTTGAACCCTAATTTCATAATTTATTCCATTAGCAAAGCGTAGATATTAGCAAAAATCGCTCTCCCTTTGACTTCAAATCATATTCTCAACTCAAAATTTAAAAAAATTAATGAAATCAAGAAGACAGTTCAAAATTAAACGTGTAGATACACAATGTATTAGCGCAATCGAAGACCCTCTGGCTGAGTGGTTAAGACTACAGGTTTAGGACGCGTATTGTCGGGGGTTCGAATCTGAGGTTCGTCTGCGTACTCTGTTTTTTGTTATAGTTTGCAATGTGTTTGACGCCACAAAAGCTTGCTGCAAGTTCGACGCGTGGTGATTAACTCGTTTGCAATAACTTGTTACAAGCTTGCACTCTTGCCATTTCAAACTTGCTGCAAGCTTGCAGATTTGCAGAGCAAGATTGCTGCAAACTAAAATTGCTATCTGGGTTAGCGAAATTGTTCCGATATTCTGAATGCCGTATAATATTTTGAAGATATCTTAGCAGTGCTGTAGAGCATCCTGTGCTAATAGGGTAATGTTTAAAGTAGAATTTTTTAATATTATGGCTTAAGTATATTTTGAAAATATTAAATTTGATGTTGCTGAAGCTGCCTTATGTTTACTTAAAATAAGAGCCCCATTTTGTGGAAATACCGCCATAATTGTTCGTTATCGCTCTTCCCAGGTAGCACAACATGTTGCCTGATATTGTACAATATTGTTCGATATTATATAATATTATATTGTACAATATTATACAATATTGTTCAATATCGCACAATATATTTATGCTACTGGGGTTCTTGTCGATGTCTAAAGCTTGTTTACGGGTTAAATTTTTAACCAAGCGATTTAGATAATCTCTGGGGGTTAAATTTTTAACGATTCATCCAAATCCATCGATTTCTTAAATGTGTGGGTTACCGAAGAAGGATGTGGATCCTGGGTACGGAAGTTCTGTGAACCCATATAAACAAAACAGAATCGACGAGTTTTTTTGTTTTGTTTATTTGCATTAAAACGCCTTACCTAGTTCTAGGGATGTATAATCCACGATTTTTTGAGTAACAAATATTTTTGCTATTGCTATTTTTAAATATCTATTCCAAATAACTGTTATTTCAATCACACTTTCAATTTTCAAAAAGTTTTTTTAAATATAAGTAAAATGTTCTAAAAAATTTAAATAAAAAAATATTATTTATTTCTCAATATACTTTCTTTATAGTTTTAATGTTTAGTTCTTTATACTGTCAACAGATGGCGCCAGCAAACTTTTTTTCGACGTTTGAGAAAGGAATTTTGGTTGAAACGTAGTTTGGGGTGTGTGCTTGGAACGTGTTAGGGGGGAAGGGTCACATTGTCACAATAGTAATCAATAACTGAAGTCACAGTTCGCAGTTTCCGGTCTTTAAACAGCTCAATCGCTGTAAAGGAGATTTACAGCGATTACTCGTTTGAGAGCAAATTACAGCGATTAAGCAAATAGAGGAGAAAAACGAATAGTTGCTCCTTGAGCCCCGCTGAGCTGAGTGAGCGCATTTCGTTTCCTTGTGCGGTCTGACTTTTGGTTGGACTACCTGAAGCGTTATTTGTGGTTTTGTATTTGTACTAATTTCGCTTATTTCGGAAGTTATTAACATCGTACGTAAACAGGAGATTGGTTGGTTCCCTCGACAAACTTATTTGGTATATTAATCTGAGAATGATCGATTTAATATCATTTTTTGCAGGCACTATAGATGCAAGTTTTTTTTTTCTTCAATACGCGGTGGGTCAATCTCTTTCAAATTTCAGCGGAGATAAAAAAAAATCGTGAGTTTTTAGCTTGTGTATTTAATAATTATAACTCACTTCTGCCGTTTTCGTAAACAAAGCATTGTTTAGTACTTATCTTAAGATTCAAGGATGATAAAAGAAATCGCATTTTCTTTTCTAGAATGTACGTTTTCTAGTTCTATACCACTAAAAAAATGCATATTTTTTTTTTGTCCCACACATTTTGAAAAGAAGTTAATAAATGGTATCATTATTAATGCTAGTACTGCTGAACAGATAAGTGGGGGACATTCAGCCAAGTATGACTGATTTTATATCTATTTTATTAGCACTGTAAAATTCAAAATATTGGTTTGGGATTTTTTTTTTTTTTTTTTAGTGTAGGGTATTTTCATTTCTCAATCATGAATGAAGTTATAAATTTATTTATAGCTCTTAATGTAGCTCTTTATGGAATTAATAATAGTCCTTAAAAAATAATTTAGTTTCTATAGACATTTTTATTAATTGTCTGAATTATTCACTGCTTATTTAATTAGAGGAACTTTATCAAAGTGTATGCGTTGAATTTTATCTCGAGCTAAAATATTTTAAATATCGATCTTAGGTAAAAATTTTGATGAATCAAGCTATGAACAAAATTTTAAATTTATTTAATAATTGTATTTCTATAATAACAGTATTAATATAATGCTTGTATTATTCTTGTATAAATATCTTAGTTAAAGGAAAATAATTCAGCTGTACTTCTTAATATTATTTTTGCGCTTTAAAAGCTAAAATTGTAAAACTTAATTTTTGGACACATCCTTTTTAGTATACAGCGTAACATTTACCAGCTAAAATTTTAAAATTAAAGTTGGGTGTCAATTTTCCTTTTTTAACCTTATCAAATCTTTCTACCATCTAATTTAATTTTGAAAATTCATTCAAAACTTATAAAAAAATGTCTTACTAAGACGTAGCAGTTTTTTTTTAAATCTTTGGTTACATTGTCGTTTATATAAAAACTTCATTTGCTATGTTTGCATTTGTTTTTAAATATTTAAATTTTAAAAAATGCATTACACTAAAGTATTTTATTTTTGAAATAAAATATTAGCGAGTTACAAATTCTGCTTACATTTTAAACTGATATATCCAAATTTATATATTTTAAACCCATAAAGCCTACATTACCTTGCTTAAGTATGTATCCATACCTACTTAAAAGCACATATAATTACCTACATATTATGGGATTTTTTTTTGATTAATTTATAAGATTTCTCAAACAAGATTTTTTGAATTTATAATGTGCTTTAGAAAGATCATTAATTTGCATTATTTGTTGCTTTAAAAGTGAATAAAAAATGTACTTTTATCTCAGCAAAATCTCTTTGCGTTCACTTTAAGTAAAGTAGTAGAGTTTCTGAAACTAAATACAAAAAAAAAAAAAACAAAAAACAAAAAAAAAACATTTATTCATTGTCCTTTCTCCGCCCGCTTAGCACAGCAATCAATTTCCAAGAATTCACGAATATGGAAAATGACTCATTAAATTATCGAGATTCAAAGGAATTGCATCAAATTGAAGCATTTTCATGTCGTGCATAATTAATGTTGAATTAAATCTAAGTGCAACTTAACAATTGACATTGGTGGTTTAAAAATAGGATTATATCCTATATATATAGGATTATAGGATAGGATTATCTCCTATAGGATCATATGTATATCCTCTAAAGCTTTATCAATATGAGAATAAGTTCAATATAATTCAATAGTTGCTTTGTCAGTAATTGAAAACTGCTTTAGAAATATCTGATTTATTTAAAATTTTCTAATGTTATTGTATGTACCAATTTCGTGTTTTATTAACTTAATATATATTAATTATGAAATTTATAAGAAAATATTAAATTTGGTTTTTAAATTAATTTGATATTCTGTCAGATATACAAAAGAGTATCCCATTGTCTCAACAAGAATTTATCACTATATATGAAAAAAAAAATCAAGAACATTTCATCTATAGTAGAGAGTAATGATTTTTCCCTCTGAATACCGCCAGAAAGTCATTTTTGGTTTAATTGTGTTTGATTTGCTGAACGGAAGATATATTTTTTTAAAGATTCTATAATTGCACGGAGCTGAGTTAGCTTTTCAGTGGGTTCAATGGTTTCAACGGGGGGGGGGGGGAGAGGTTTCTACAAATTACGATTTTTAACTTTTTGTATTGTTTCACTACTTTTGGAAATTAGAGATTAATTATTAATGTCTTATGTTAGCGAAATAATAATTTGTTATTATAAAAAGCTTTTAACCTTATCACTGACTGTGTTCACACTTTTGCTAGCCAAAAACATCACATTTAACTGCGTCTCATACATACACAAAAGAGGACAATTTGTTACAAAGTTTGTTTAAAACATGGCTTAAGAGTTTTGCAAGACAAAATTTATCAAATATGCCCGATCTTGTACACTTTGTTGTTAAAAAAAGCAGAAGATACTTTATATTAAATTGACAATTTCGTTATTCGCATTTCAATTTTAATAATGCTTGAAAGAGTAAAATCCATCTGTTGAAGAAAAGGTAAATTAGTTAAAAATAGGCTTAAATGCAAATATTATTAGTTTTTATTTCTGTTAAGTATGTATTCCGAGATAACTGAAAATGAAATTGATATTTTTATATAAACCAAGAAAATATTGAAAAATAAAACAATTTTCTTAACGTTAATGCAAACAACGTTATTGACGACTTGTAAAAATACTGATTGGCATTCTATGTCAAATTTTAGGTTTTGTGTTATACGTTTAAAAAAGTGTTTATATTCGGATGAATTTTTATTCATTACACAGAAGTATTTAAAAAAAATATGGCGGAAAATTTAACAGTCATAATGAATTTACAATATCACTTTTTTTATCATTAAAAAGGTTTCGTACATAATAAATGATCAAATAGATTTGTAAAGAGAAAAAAAGAGATTCAGAAAATCCACCCCAGTCGTTTCAATCCATGTTTTCCTATTTGCAACGCTTCCTTCGCTTGAAACTTTAAACCGCAAATGACCATCACTGGCCTTTCTTCTTTGTTGACAACTGATAGCGCAACAGCAGGAGTCCACTTCTTGGAATTTCTGAAGGAAGGGACGTTCCATTCTTCTTGCGTGATCGTAAAATCACTCAGGGCTTTGAGGCAGTAGAATTCTTACACCAGCCGGGTTCAGAGAGTTAAACAAAGCTTATATAACACATTGAGAAGAAATAAAACAATTATTTTTTGGATTAAATTTGCTTTCTAAAAATAACGTCCCATTTTGGAACTACTTGACAGGGACCTGTAGGGGCCCTCAAGAAATTCAAGATTCATTGCGTCTATTCCCCACCCTTAATGAAGAGGAAAGCCATTATAAGTTTGTCGTTATACGCGTAACTTAAAAACTGCTTATATAAAGATTAAATTAAAATTAATATAAACCTCTGGTTTAGAAGGGGAAATGGGGCCCAGAAATTTGCATTGCCTAAGGGCCCCTACAGAGCTTAATACGGCCCTGAATATGGGTTTACGAAAATTTTTCACGTAGCCTGCAATCATATTCTATGATATCCCCATGTTTTTTCTTCTTTTTTTTCCCCCCCGAATTTGGATCCGCAACAAGCATTTTAGGATGAAACGGGATCGTAAAAAAATTTTCCATTTGAAAAGTGGTAGCGAGAACAAAAATAGTTTAAGATAAGACAAAGTTAATAAAGTAGAGAATTTATTATATAATAATAAATTATATAATAATAATATAATTTAATAATTATTAAACAATAATAAATTTTGTCACATTTTAAATTAAACAATTTTTCAGTCAGAAGTTATTTTAAGAACATGCTTCTTGATTGTCAGATACTCTTGGACTTAATGTATGTAAATAACAAATAATATGAAGAGAAAAAAACTGCGGCCTTGGCCATGGTAGATCTGTAAGATTACAATTGAGGTTTCAATTTTGAGATGAGTGATTAAAGTCGAAACTTCTAAATCCTTCCCTAAATCTGATTTATTGCCACGCATGAAAAAGAATATGTTAACATCAAGTTGAACTCATGAATCTACATTTTAAAAGCTGAAAAGCTTCATTCGTCAAACTCTTTTTAATATTAATAATAATAAAAAAAAAGCCAAAAACTTTTTTCATTGCTTTTAGACTCTAAATCTCAACTATCACATTTTTAAAAAATTTAAATCATGACATAAAAAAACTACATCCAATAAAAATTATTCTTAATTAAATCGGCTGTTTTAATACTTAATTACTGAGCCCAAATTTCTAGCCTAATAAAGATTACATTTAAATTTAGCTGGAAATGAATGAAATTTAAAATATAATTCATCTTCACTTCTTTTCTTTTTTTTAAAAATTTCATGTCCATATTTTAGTTAATTTTATGCTCTTGAATTGCTTATGCTCAATTTTTGAACGAAAAGTGTTAAATTCTTATCTTAAAGTCTATCTTAACGGGAATATTTTGAGTTATTACCAAGTCGAGATTCGCATCTATTGTGCAGTCTCGGTGCTTTAACTGCCGCGAAATTCTCAAAGAGATAATTCAGCATTGTTCAAGTTGACATTCAGTATTTCTTTCAATAACTCGGAATCTGTCACTCATAGATAGTTTTCAGAATTCGTTGTGAATTTGTGATATTTTTCAAAAAAAAGCTACAGACTTTCCGCATTTTCTGGTCTCTAAATTTTCCATAAGATTTTCGATACTCATAGCTATTTCTATGGCAGAAAAGCTACCTTTTCAATTTAGTTAAAAAGAGCTTTAATTAATGATATTTATTATTCTGCAAATGATAAGCACATTTTTACAAGTTACATCAAAAAATTATAGTTGCACGCCAGGACATTTTTTCTTCTGAGAGAAAATAATAACTAATTTCTCCAAACATACATCTTTAGAATTCTCTCAAATCCAGAGGAAAAGCGTGGGAACAATTTCACAGTCGTTGGGAGGTCTAGCAATGAGAAGATAATTGTGAATCGAGAGGAGGTGTGAGGTGTTAATGGGTTTTATTATAGAGATAACGTGTGAGCCGTATCTATGAGAAATTGTGATAATTATATTTCCCAAGACGAAAAATGCGTATATACCAAAACAACGCTCAGGATAAATAGAAAGATTTTCTCTTTCTGCCTTGAAATGTGATAATCAATCTACACGCAAATTTAAATTACTTATATTAAGACTTTGAGAAAAATTTTGAGTTATGTTTCTGATAACCCCGCGTTGCTCGGAATCCATATTTTTTCATAAACCCGCCTCCGATTTTTTTTCTTATAAAATTCTGTTAAATATAATTATTTTTTCTTATATCTTATTTACTTTTTCTTTCTTTTTATCTTATCTAAACTTTACTGTGACCGGGGTCCCGGGCGCTAGAAGAACACTTCACATATGTGTACTTATAGATTTTGACTTGTCAGTCATTATTTTTGAAGCGATGAAATTAAGCATACTTTTAATTGCTATAATTACAATTGTAACTAGTTAATTAGTTTTTGGCGATATTTAAGAAGCTTTGAATTCAATAATCTTAAATTTATAAATTAAAATAAATATAATAATTATAAAATAATAAACGTTTTAAATTACTTTTTCATCAAACAATACTGACTCCGGGAAAATTCTGTACAGTCTAATTGTTCATTAAAAATATATATTGTTTCAAAGCTTAAAATAAATGTGTTTTTTTTCCAAACATCTCAAATTTTTATTCAAACCATACTATTATGATGTAATAAAAAGACTATATTTGGAGATTTTATTTCAACTATAGAAAGGATTGAAAGGAGATTTACGTTTGTTAGGGAAAGACCTCGTCACTTCGAACCGTGGTCAGATGAAGAGGACGACATCTGAGCTGTAAGACCCCTCTCGAAACTTCCGCACCACACCAGCGGGAGGACGTTCGCCCCCTGCGAATGATTTAGCGTACACATATACTGCGAATCTTCAATAGAATCGGGTTTCGAGCCTGGAGCCCTCCAGTCCCGAAATTGAGACCTTATCGCTAGGCCACTGTGTCCCCAGAAATTTATGAAACATATTTAACATTAAGAATTCGGGATGCAAATTAATTATTTTTTTCTCCTGCCAGTAATTTCACACAGACATATATTTCCAAAAGCCTCTGAATTTTTAAAGGGCTTTGGATAAAGGTGTCTTAATAAAACAATGATTAATTAAAAATAATTGTTGGTAAAATATTCATATATGCCGTATTGAGAAAAATTGCGTCTAAAATTAAGTAAAAAAGTGCTTTTTTAAAAATACATTCATACTTGTAATAGCTCCAAGAACATAAAATTAAGCACACCTGCTTAAAAATGAAGACAGGTGAGTTAAAATTTAAGAACTAATTTCTTGTTTTTGAATAAAATGAATGAATGTTATGAAGTGAAAGGACTCCAATCAACCTGCAAGTTTTGTTGAATTTTAAAAATATTTTTTTTTCTTCGCCGAAGGCATTTTTGAGATCAATCGCCGAGTAAAAATTGATTGTACGACTCTCTCATCTACATGCACGAGCAAAAGAAGTTTTAGTCTAGTTAAAAACTATCTGCGAGCTACCATGGCCAGAGAAAAAATTAAACGGTCTTTGAAATTTATGTTTTTAATTTTTCATTTTCTATTATTGCTCGTCATTGCGTCAGACAATTCTTACTACATTAAAATTACAAATATTTATTAATCCAAATAAGTATTCATTATAAGAGTGAATGAATGAATTAATACTTAATTACTTTTAACTAAATATAAAATTAATTATGTGTTATTTTAAAGTTAAATTAGAGAAAATTTTCTCGTCCCCCTAGTCGAAAAATGCCTGCCAGCGCCCCTGCTTTTGCTAATCTATCACTGTGCCAAATTTGGTCCCAGTATATTAAACGGTCTGGGCGTGCATATAGTAGACAAAAACGAACATAATACTCAAAAAATGCTCTTATATATATATATAGGTATGCTAACCTATAAACCTTATCATGCTAAAATTAATTTTATTAAAATAACTATTCAAAATTGTATGGTAAGGTACATTCGAATCGAGTGGAACTCTGTTACCTTAGAAATTTGATATTTTATATAAAAAGTATGTATTAAAGTAATGCATTTTTTATTATATATTTGATGACGGAATTTCATTCAAATTATGAAAATAAATAAAAGACTGTTTAAGAGTGACAGAATTTAAACGAAAATGTATCTCCCCAGATCTATAACGAAAATTTATAAAATGAGTAAATGGAAAATGTATCTATGATTCACCAATAATGAATGAAAACATTCATTATTGGTGAATGACACCTGATTGTTGTCATTCATTCACTAATAATGAATGAATAACATGCGATAACATGCGGATATCGCAATGATCCAAAATGTATTTTCAGAGCATAAATGGTAGTCAGAATTTGTATTTGACTTTCAGTTTTTATTATGATACATTTCCAAAGAAATATTTATTTGATAGTTAATAAAATGCTCAAAATATTCTTAAAGGAGTTGTTAATATAGTTGCATTCAAATGAAATAAAACATTCATAATTAAAAATATACCACAGATTTAAAAGTTAATAAAATAACGGTAAATTTTCTGAAAATTATGATAAAATATTCTCATCTTTTTAGTTCGTGTGATAAAAGAAAAAATATCGGCGAATGTTACTTTTTTCAATCGTCTGTTTCATTGAAATAATTAATCAACCCATTCATCAGTGTATCAAATTGGCAATTAAGAGGAAAGAATGAATGAAAGAATGCGGTCGAAATACATTTCAAGGCCGCTACAAGTTGCAGGATAACATAATTTTCAGAATATTGATTTAATAAAACTTAAAAAAAAGCATTACATTTATAATGCCTATAAAAATCTGATTTAAAATCGATCATTCTCAGATTAATATACCAATAAAGTTTGCCAAAGTAATCAATTAATTTTTTATACGATGCTATTGTCCAATCCAATTTCCGACTGTTCTTTTAAGTAAAAAAATAAATAAAAATAGCAATGCGTTTCAGAAAACGATCAACCACAATAAGTCTATCTGTGTGGTCTGCTGAAGTCACACCGGGAGGGAATGAAGAAAATAACTCTCCCCTTGCTCCTATGGGCTGGAAGCTGGAACACTTATTCGTTTCCCTCTTCGAATTACAAAAGCTCCGTAATCATTCAAAAACGCATATCACAACAAGAAGGATGATTCACAGAAAGACTTATTGAACCGCGATCGGGGAAAATTGCGATCAGGAGGAACAGGAAACGAGAAAACTGCGAATTGTGATAAAATAATAGGGAGGTGGTGTAAGGTGATCTACCGTGACCAAAGAGCCAATCCTGTGGGTCATAGATCTTCACGGTGAAGACACTGCTCCCCCTCGACCTGAGTGGGTGAGTTGATGCCCCCCCCCCTGTATGGGGAGGGTAGTTCATACATTTGTGAGAGCTTTTAGATTAGGATTTGATGGCGCCATCTGTTGACAGTATATAGAACTAAAACCTTACAAAAGTATATTAAAAGATATGAAATTAAAATAAAAAAAAACACTTTATGCACATTTAATTAAAAATGACTGAATCACACCTTTTTGCCTGTAGTATTCATCACTGGTATTTGTGATTTTTTGATATTACGTAGAAAATAACAGTTCGTCAAATATTCGTCATCCCTACCTAGTTCCTGTGTAATGCTAAGTCAATGGAATCTTCAAAGCGGAATTCCAAAAGTAATGCAAATAAAGTGAAGGTTTTTAATGTAAGTAAACAAAACAGAAAGCACGTTCATAATAGGGATGCAAATTCCACGATTTTTTGAGTAACAAATATTTGTGCTATTGCTATTTTTAAATATCTATTCCAAATAACTGTTATTTCAATCACACTTTTAATTTTCAAAAAGTTTTATTAAGTATAAGTAAAGTGTTAGAAAAAATTTAAATAAAAAAATTGTTAGTTCTTTTTTAATATACATAATTTCTCTTAATGTTTAGTTCGATTAATGTTAAGTTTTATTATTCAGTCCTTTATATTGTCAACAGATGGCGCCAGGAAAAAGGCTTTTGGATTTTTCATGGGTCACAATCAATAGTAATCAATCACAAAAGTCTTCAGCGCGATCGCAGATGGAAACTTCTGCCATGATTATTCTTTTTTCTTACAATTACGGCGATTCTGTCAATCAAAGAGAAAATCGAATACTTGCTTCTTTGAGTTCCCGACGATGCCCCCTGAAGTGGGGAAGGTAGTTCATCCATATTTAAAAGCTTTCAGAATAGCTTTATGGCGCCATCTGTTGACAGAATATAGAACTAAAAACTAAAACCTTGCAAAAATTATATTAAAAGGGAAATATTAATATAAAAAAAACATTTCGTGTACATTTTATACAAATGACTGAATCACACCTTTTTGACAGTAGTATTCATCACTGATATTTGTGATTTTTTGATATTGAGTAGAAAATAACAGTTCGTCATTCCTAGTCCATTGACGAAGCTCAATAATGCATAACCGGATATTACTGCATGGTTTTGTCATTCTGTGCCTATTTGAATCAGGGAAAAAACTTTTCTTTCCAATAAAACTCATAAGCTATTTTCCGAATGTGACGTAATTTAACAAAACCTAATCAATAAGACAGAGTTTTTTTAAATAAAAAAGAATACATTCTCTCTGCAGGACAGAAACATCTCTACTCCAACACCAGAGGTTTTTGTTTTTCAATTTCTGTCGTCCGTTACTGTTTGACGCAAGTGAATAAATCACTAAAAAAGTAATTCATACATCACAGGATATATTTTTGATGAATATTATGAAGTTTTTCTTCTCAATATCTACGAATAAATGCTGGAATTATAATTATGGTGCATAAATAAAGGCATATTCTGAAATCTTGCTACCGTTGTAGCGTAAAGATACCATACAGTATTGTATTGTAATCGTAAAATACGTAATACTTAGATTGCTGATGTTTATTGATTTAATTCACCTTAGAAGCTGGATTATTAAGAACTCCTATGTTTCTTTTTTTCATGAATGTTTTGATATTGGTCCCGATTTGTATAATTGATGTAGTTTATGTGTACTTAAAATCGTAAAATAAATAAAAGCCGCAGAAAGCAGCCGAAATAATAAAGCCGCAGAATCAGATGAAGATGTCCATAAAATGGTTTTAAAAGCATTTTATGTAGAACGTGCTAAAATTAGAGCAGATTAGAGAAGCACATAAATTGTAATTATGCAACAATATTCACTCTAAGTTTCCTTACTTATTCTGAACATTCTTGCTTGTTTTTTATTTTTTAGGGGGAAAAAAAAGGCGTAATTGTCAAGTAGTTGAAATTTAATATTACTAAGATTATAATAAAGACAACACAAATTGAGAATAAATGAAAAGCTACTATATAGGGTTTCATACATCGGGGACAGTCCTGATTTCAAGCTTTCGTTTTGAAGATCCGGACTAGTTTTGGGTCTTCAAAATATTCGAATTTATGCCAGTAAATGTGGCAGAGAGAAGTTTGGGTTTTTCATGTAGAAAATATGCAGTATTAATAAATGCTGATATATTCCACCAGTGTAAGAAAAGTCATTATTTACATCCATTGTTGGTGAGAAAGTGGATGAGTCTCCTTATCCAGCCCCAGTTTAAATTAAAAGTTTTATTTTCATTCTATTTTTCAGTAATATAATTTTTAATTACCAAACATTAATGAAAATTGTATCTTCTGTGCATTCTGATGTCTTAAAATTTTGTTCACTCTCTGCTAGTGTAATAAAAGTTACTTTGATCTCTCCTAGACCTTTCAACCATAGTTTGAAATTGAAAAAGGGGGGTTTTGGGGATTTTCAGCAACAAAGGCTATTATCTCCTATTCATTCCATAGTTCTTTTCAATCCATAATCAAAAAAAAGAGATGAAAATTGCCATCAAAAGATGGGCTAAATTATTGCTGATCTGATTCGGTCAAGAGAAAAAAAAAATGGTGCCCTCCTAGAAAGGCCTCCATATTCTTTTGACTTTCAACCCCCATGGCATGTCCAGATTTGAACTAAAAATATTTATTACTACCACCTCATTATTAGGGAATGAGAAAATTTGTATTTTTATGTGTCTCAGAAGGGCTGCTTGAAATTAAACAAGTTTTATTTTAAATATAGATGTATTATACAGAATATGGTTAATTAATGTTTAAAGCTAACTTAAATATATCTGTTACTGACAATGTATGAAATCCGACATTCTATAAAATGCTGAAAACTGGCCAGCAATGTATGAAATGATTAACATTTCAATAACAATCGCAAACTGGCAAAGTATGAAATACAACATTGATTCGTTTTTTTAAGAAATAAAATTAAGTGCAATTCAAAATAAAATTATTTTCTTTATTGATGCAACAAGTAGGTTGGTTCATATTGTTCATCATTGTTGGTAGGTAGTTAGGTTGGTTGGTTCATATTTCATTTTATTTGTCATAAGAAAGGCATAAATTTTGTTTTTTATGATTTTTAATGGCACTCTTTCATTATTTTTTCAAACTAACATTTGTATTTTTAAAGTATGCACGTCTTTTAAATAATAGTTTTATCATGACCTTCTTTTCATACTTAGCCTAAATAGCATTTGTCATTCTATAGATATGTAATAATTCTCATATTTCATACTTTGTCTAAAAATGCCCGCCATTCTATAAAATGCTTAGATATTCTTTAGAATGCCAGCATTTCATACACTGCCGGTAACATATTAATTACTTTTAACTATATTGCTATCAAATTGAAGCCTAAGTCACTAGGCACAATAATACTATTAATTGCTTTCAGTATACTGTTGATTTTAGTTTTGTTGTTTGTAATTATTACTTTTTATAAATATTTATCATTTTTGAAAGTTAATTGAAACTTTTGTGGGTTTTAATATGCAACCAACATTAGTAGTGATTTTGGTTCCATAAAATGCCAAGTTTTTATAAATACAATTGGAAAGAAAATTTTATTTGAGGAAACAAAACTATGCCGCTGAGAACTCAGATTGATGGTAGCTTTTTGAGACCAAATCACCAGTGGTTGATATCTTATATCATTTTACAACTCTAGAAAGAGCTGAGAATTAAGTAATTTTGTCTTAAATATAGAGTTTCATACAGAGCTAGCTGATATACATGGCATTGCTCGGGATGAAGTATTTTCAAGTAAACTTAAAACATTCAAAATCTACAAAAATATTCCTTCATCACTGCATCTTTCGTTGATTTTCATTTGCCCTTTTCTGCGTCATTTGACCTCTCACCAGCAGCTAAACACTTCTCTTCATTTTGTCTTCATACTCTAAACCACCTGGCACAAGTTACATTTTCCCCTCCCTATCATTGCTATGGTGACAAAAGAAATTCCTTCATTATGGTTTTTATTGCCATGATCCAAAGTACCTTTCTTTTCTTTTTACTTTCTCGTCTACGAAGTATACAAAGAGAAAGTATTGTAATCGTCAAAAAATTCGAACTCGAGATTTTGACGGATCTCCACGTTTTAGACCTCCCTGATTCCGAAAAACACAATTTGGGAATTATGTCTGTCTGTGTGTGTGTCTGTGAACACGATAACTCGAAAACTATTAGAGCTACGGGGATGAAATTTGGTATGTGGTCTTTAAACATAATTTGTAGGTTTCTATCAAATTTTGGACAAAATCCGTCAACGGGAAGTCTGTCTGTCTGTATGTTCGAGGTCATGCGAACGCTATAACTCAAAAACTTGAAAAGCCAGATGGATAAAATTTTATACACAGTTTTATCGTCATGAATGTAGGTCAGTATAAAATTTTGGGCCAAATCCGTCAAAGGGTTGACTGTCTGTCGGTCTGTATAATCGCATACTTGTTCAGTTTTGAAACAAATTCCCTGCGCATGCCTACTGGTGGCAATGCCTGTGCAATAAAGGGACGCTCCGAAACTTGGCAGTTTGCCAAAAACCAATTCTGGAGTGATTTTGTAAGGAAGCAAACATTTAGGGAGTGTCGCCAGGTCCTGTTGCGCAAAAGAATGAGCAGAGGATTTGAATTTGTTTTGATCCTTCAAACCACGCGTGGTTCCAACTTTGGTTTACTTGCGACGGAAGTTTATTTGACGTCTTTTATTATTCTAGTTTTCTCTACATGTGTTAGGAGTATACGAGAAAGTTTAGGGGAGACCACTCCCGCTGGTTGGTGTGTGCATTCCCCATCGGATAAACGTGTCCCTACTTTTTCTCCTTAGTTCCTCTCCTTTTGGTGGGAATGGGAATCGGTAACTTTGAATGACTGTACACACTCATTAGGATTATTTAAAATTTTGTGAAAATTAAATGAAGCATCACATAATAATTATACTAATATCGTTGTTTGTTTTATAAGGTTTGCATGCTATGAAATAAAAATTCTGCCTTGGAGTTCATGTCCAAAGAAAGCAGTATTTTTATTATAACTTGAGCAGTGGCAAAAACAAATGATTGAAGGATTTGATGAAACATTAAAATTGCTTTCAATTTAATTACAACAATAGAAAGTTTATTAAAATTAAACAAAAATTGTAGGGTAATTAAATTGGTATCATTAAAAAGACAATTGCTTGCTCATTTAGATGGTTTATAAATTTTAACATGCAATAATTATTTCAGAAGTTATTGGTGAATAATTGAGCAAAAGTACCAAAGTCTGGTTTAATTTTTGTTATTTAATTAAATTTCTTAAGAAAGAAATAATTTTGAAAATTGAAAGTAACACAGTTGACTTAGAAATGGAGAGCGAATTTCATGTCGCTACTGTTAACCATTTCGATGGAGTTCTCCTGAGAGACGAATAGACACATGTATTTTCTGCTTTATATATATAGATATCAAATACTGGTGGTTGTAATTAGATTTTGTTGAAATATATCTGTTACTTTTAAACACAAAAGGTTTATAAGTTCTATTTATAATTGTGGTATTGATACACCACTTAACTTTCCAATAACTGTCAACTTGAGTTATCATTGCCAGAATTTTTTTCTCATTTTTTCCCCTCTTAATTGACTATTTTGAAATTGATTTTTTTTTTTAAATTTTACATTCTTGATGATGGTTCTTTCCCTTGCATTGCATATGATAAATTCTTGTTTTGTATTGGTTTTAATGTAGAAAATGTGGTATAATTTTAAAAAAATCTTTATTTTGTGTCTTTAAACATTAGTTTATATATATATATAGGTTCCTTCACTATCATTTACTTAATTTTTCAAGCCAGTATTTCATTATTGACTGTAATAAATATTTTGCTGTCAACAGAAAAGATGTCAAGCAGATACAGGGATAGTGGATGCCCTCCTGATTGCAAAGTTTATGTTGGAGACTTAGGCAACAGTGGTACAAAGCATGAAATAGAAGATGCCTTCAGCTATTATGGGCCTCTGCGAAATGTTTGGGTTGCAAGGAATCCCCCTGGATTTGCTTTTGTTGAGTTTGAGGATTCCCGTGACGCTAGAGATGCTGTTAGAGGGTTGGATGGAAAGTAAGTTTGTCATAAATTTATTTTTTAAATTATGCGGATTACTGTTAACACCTTTGCTGCCAACATCATCTACAAGGTGAAAAATTTATGACAATTTTGGTTCCAATAACTAGTGTACTGAATTGGATGCAAACATGAATGTGGTGTCTAGATATGATAAACAGTCTACACCACACAATAAGGTATCTTGCAGGGCCTCTTTGCAGTAAAAGTCATATTTTATATACTATAGCAGATACGAACAGAAATTCAGCTACAGAGTTATTGAGGACCATTGATTTAGTAAGAAAAATGGGTACTTATCGGTTAGAAGGACCATTAAGCAAAACTTGCCAACACGTAGGAACCATGTCAATTTCTGATTTATGCCGTTGCTGATATCAAATCGGATAACATCGCCAATATCGTGTTTGTGACAACTCGGAAAAGCAGTTGCCAACATATGGTTTCCTACAACCAATAAGTACAGTAAAATGTATTGTATACATGGATACAATGAAGAATTGTACCAGATCTCACACCCATGTATTTCTTCTGAGTAAATATAAAAAATAAATTATATGCAACATTAACTAATAGTCAGTTCAATTTATTCCATTGTGGCATCGTTGCATCCAGTCATATATTGCCTAATCCATAGATGAATGTATACACAAGCATGATGTTTAGAACAGTGGTGCATAAACTATTTTCATTTCCAACCTCCTAACTTCGTGTAAAATGTTTTCACGACCCCTCAGGGGGTTGCAACTGTGTTTTTTGAAGAAAAGCTTTATATTTTTTATTGTCAAATAAATTTCTTTGAATTTAGTGATCCACAAAAATGTTGTGACCCTAAAGGGGTTGCGATCCACATTTTGTACACCACTGGTTTAGAACATATGTCTTTTATGGCCATTAACAACTTTTACATAGACACTTGGCATTAACTTTGTATGTTAATGTGATTTCATTCACATGGTGTATTTTTTGTTGTTGCGAATGCCATGGAGATGAATTGACAGAATTGGTATTACTTATATAATAATTTATATGTTTCTTTTAATTAATCTTTTCTTGATTTTTCAAATGCTATAACGAAACATTTTAAACCTGTTTCAGATATTTTAGACTGTACATAGGACTATTACTGTATCTGTGTTTATAAATCCATATACATAATATGTTTTTTCTTATTAAATCAATGATGTATTTCAATTTCTCTCATATCACCTATAGTTTTCAAAATGCAAACTCCTACTCCAAAATTTACCATTGAGGAACATCGTTGTATAGAGCATAACTATGCTTAGCCACTGCATTGATGGCTGTATCTGATTCAGTTCTCAAATTATTGAGGATGGAATCTATTTAAGCTTTCATCCTATGTATGCAATGTTCCACTTTTTTTGACGCAAGTTGAGCATATTAAATATGAGGTATGTGTTCTTGATCATTTAGGCAAAAAAAAGTAATAAAACAGATCAAGTTGGTGTGGAGATGATTATATTTTTAATTTCTGAGCAGCAGCCAAATTTATCATGTTAGTAGTACAGGTAGTGCATGTGAGAGTAAAACAGTTTGTGAAGAGAAGTATGAAAATATATATTATTTTCACATAAGTAGATAGATTTTGTGAGGGGGGAAAAAAACCCCCTTTTACATTTAAAATGCAAAATATTTCAAAAATTTGTTTTTTATTTATAATCTCGTTCATCTCCTATTAATAAAATGTTTTACATATATGCAATGCAATTTCATTCATTTCCTGTTAATAAAATGTGTTATGTATATGTAATACAATGGCTACCAAAAGTTTTTTTTATCTGCAGCCCAGTGTTACATGTGTATAAGTTTGTGAAATTGCTTTATTCCACATTTTTAGAATGTTATAAAACCTTCAAAAATAATGCGTGCTTAATAAGAATAATGAAACGTAAAGCCTGTGGTTGTCAGTTTTTTCACCGAAGCATTGGCAATAGTGAACTGGTTTAGGAATGTTATGTTTTGCTTATTACAATGGTCATAGCTGTTGTTTATCTCTTTATTGCTTTTCTCCATTTATGACTTTGTTCTAATCTTAAAATACAAAATTTTTATAGATTATTTAATTTAATTATTTGAGTTTTGTACTTATTCTTTAGACTACTTTGTGGACGAAGAGTGAGAGTTGAGCTATCCACTGGACGCTCTCGAAGTTCTTTCAGAGGGCCTCCACCTCGCCCATTTCATCCAGATGATCGATGTTATGATTGTGGAGAACGAGGCCATTATGCAAGAGATTGTAAACGTGTTAGCAAGAGGTAATAATGCATTCTGTGCTTTCTAATTTTATAACACTCTCTAAGAGAATACTAGACTATTCTTTTCATGAATACAATTCTACCATGAAAAGATTTCTCTATTTTGTAAACTAGTTTCATCAGGAAGAAATCTTTTTATATTTATTATCAATGGGCGACGTACTTTGTAACAAGAAATATAGCAAAATGATTCAGTTCTTTTTCCTACAATTACAGAAAGATGAAATATGTTAGATGAAATCTGTTTCTTGGAGCAATAGAAGAATGAAAATCCAAATATTCTGAATATGGATTTTCTGTATTTTCAATGGCCATCTGTGCTTTTTTATATTGTGAATACTAAAATATAGGTATACATTTAAAGTATTTTATGAGTATGGTAAATAAATATTGATTCAGATTAAAATTTTTTACAACTTTTCGTATTGATTAGAGAAGTTTTCAAAACATAATTAACTCTTGCAATAAATTTAGAATTAGATTTTTTGTAGTTATTAAATAAAAAAACAAAGCATAATTTTTTGAAATAAAAAAGCAATTATTTAATCAAAATTGTGTTAAAATTCTTATTAATTAATTGGTGTTAGAATCCTCATTATTCTCTATTTTTAATTTTGTTTTTTAAGAAATCACTAAAACTACAATGCTTATTAGAATAAACTACGGGAAGCATTGTAATAATTTTTTAACCATATTTTTTAGGCTAAAACTGCTTGAATCACGTAAATTCGGCTAGATACATCCTGATGCTTCAGTAAACGATTGAGCGCAATCTTCGAGATCTGCTCTTCACATCAGGAACATCTAGTCTTACTGCGTAGACTTCGCCGAGACGGCCTATGAATTCTTCCAGTAATTAATGGTGATCTTCGAGATAATGTCACAGTCTCAACATTTGAGTGCCCAGTTTCTAAGCGACACTCTTGTTACAACCCCGAGAAATCCTTTGAGTCATCGATAGCACTTGCGACTAGTGCAACGAGTGATCAACGATCTTCTCAGCATAGAACTTCGATATCTGCAGTGTCCATTTATTCCAATTGAGCTCTCAACACAGCTTCTAGTTTTTCCTTGACACATTCAATGGTTTCTTTATTCTTATTTACTGATGATTAGTAAGTAATAAAATTGTTTTGCGATTTAATTTATCTGGTACTCTTAGGAAAATATGTGGAATTAGTTTAAATTACATTAAATTTAATATCTTGCTAGAAAAGCATATAGGTATGGAATTCTTAAACACACTCTCCATCCAATTTTTTGCCATGTTTTCTTGTCCGAAATTAGTAGACCAATTTTCAAAAAGTGAAAGAATCGATTATTTATTTATCTTGAGAAGTATGGAAATGTATTAAAGGTACTGGTACGTTGTGTCTTTGACACCTGATTGCTGAAGGAGTTGACCATTTCTTTCCAAACTGTATTTGTCATATGGGGCCTATTTTTTGAGTTAATCCATATTTAACTTCATTTGCATCCATCTTAGTTTATCACATTCCTCATTAACTGACTAGTAATTAATGGAATGTTAGAAATTAGCATTAAAAAAATAATAAAACTTTTGTACATGCATATCAACTTGTTTGAGGCAGCAGAAAAGAAAATTGAATATGGTGACCTAATTTGCTGTTTTTAGTTAGAAATATGGCAGTCGTTTATGCATATGTTAAAAGATGTATGGACAGTTATCAAATATCAACCTACAAGTTTTATCAAATTGGACATTATCCTTCTCTTAATTTGGCAGAAAGTGGTAAATTAGACAACTAAAGTTGGATGGAGGGAGTATTTTCATGTTTTAGAGCATTACTGACACTTAACCTTATTTCGGATAGCATTGTCTAAGAAAATTGTCAAAGCTTTGTTGCTTATATTTAGATCAAGGGAAAGAAATAAATCAGACTAAATGCAACTTTTGAATTGAATGTGTCATGGAAATAATGCTGTAAGGTAAGTTTTAAAAGAAATAGGATAATTGTTTTAACTATAAGAACTGTGTGTTTTTTCTTAAGGAACGAGAGCAGTAATTTAGATTCTGTGATGCATTTATTTATGTTTTTATAAATCTCTACTTAAAGGCATTGTTGTTGCATTGGTTTTCTTCCTTTTTCTCTTTTTTCCTTGATCTCTCGCATAAAAGAAAATAACAAAAATGTTTTAATTGATTTTCATTTAGCTTTTGGATTATTTCAAAATAGTTTTGGGTAAGTAATTTGCTGATTAACAAAAAAACACATTTCTACAAGATATTCTGTTTTAGGTGTGTCTTCTATTTGATTTTTGGAATGCTTTTTGAACTGTAAATAAAGATTATGTATATAGTTCTCTCTACTTCTCAAAATGGCGATAATTTATAAGTGCTTGAATTAGAAATATGATCAATGAAGTAGCTATTGTTTTCAATTTATATCCCTAAAAACTGAGTTTGTAATCAAAGCATTTTATGTGCTTCAGTTGAGTGATTTCAACTCACTATATAAAGTTATTGAGGAATGTATGAGCAAATTGAATAGTCTTTTTCTCTCTACATGTTAGTTGCTTCCTTTGATCTTAAAATTAATTTAATTTTTCATAATGAGAATGTGATTTCTTTGCCTCTTGTATATATTTTGTTTCGGTTTGTTGTCATTAGTAGATATTTATATGAATTTTCAGATCGATTGTTGAGAGTTTCAGGTAAATGATGTTACTTGCAGATCCACATTTATGTAGTTATTTTATTTGGTTCAACTATTAGTACTTGATAAGTCACTTGACTTCAGGAATGCTAACATTTATTGTGAATGAATGAATTATGGAATTGTTGACTGCATTCTACTTGCAGGTCATGGAAATTATTAATACTTGATGTGCCACATGATTTGAGGAGTAACTTAATTAAACAGTTATTTTCAACTCGAGTAATAATTAATGTTATAAACAAAATATTTTGCTAGCTTTTGCTCAAACTTATAAAGAATGTTCTGAAGAAAAGCATTTCCCAAAATATATCTGAAGTGAAATTTTACTGTCTGACACTAATCAACATAATAGCTACTATTTTAATTTCTTAGATAAGTCATATTTTATATACCAAATAAAATAGAATAACAGTATGATGCAGTTTGAGATGAACATGTTCTTCATAATGTTGTTTGAATGTAGCTTTGTAGAATTCAACACTTCAGCCATCTTCACTGTTAGTTGTACAAAATATTATGCATGCTTATCTATGTTAATTGCATCAGTATTTACTTCTTCTGTCAAATACAAATAATACAATGTGAAAACTCAATCGTTCCCATGCCATTTTATTTTCAACTTACATTCTTTACTTGAATATTAGGAGCCGCCGAAGCAGATCTCGATCTCGAGGTCGATCTGCTAGTAGAAGCCGCTCTCCGAGCCATTCTGCAAGTCGGAGTCGCAGTGCCAGTCGAAGTCGATCGAGGAGCAGAAGCAAGTCTGCATCCAGAGGAAGGTAAAATAGCATCTTCTTTCTAGAAATTTCTGCCTTCTAGGCAATACAGATGTTGTATCAGATTTTTCCCCTTTAAACAAAGGTTGGTACATAAGCCCACCTGTGGCCTAGTGGATGAAGGTGTTAACATGGTTATGGAATATGAATTGTAGGTTTTGCATTCTATCCCCAGATTGTGCTTTTATTTGGTATTATTTAATAACTTGTAGACCAGTGTGTGCTTTAACAATGAATGGATGTAACTGGCTGGAGACATTTCCTACAGTGGAACACAAATGTAGACTAGTTCACGCTGGAAACCTTCCAGAAAAGTACCCCTCCCCTCCCATATCGGAACTAATAAGGAGAGGGCACGACTTGGGAAATTCAGTTTGGGATGAGATGAGTCTCAGTTTCTTAATAACCTTTAGGATGTTCATCCATTAAAATGCTAAAGTGCAATGTCCAGCCAATTGGGAGAAAATGGCCCTCAGACTTTCGGCATAGCTTATATAGCAGTAAGTTGTCACCGTTGTTGAAGTGTGAATAACATGGTCGGTATGGTTACTAATGTGCTAACCTTTTGCCCAGGGTTCGATTCCGCCTCTGTTTTCTTTTTTGAAAATATTTTTTAAAATTAATATTTAATTAAATTAAAAATTTATAAACAACTTTTATTTAATATTAATAATTTTTAAGCATTAAATAATTTTTTATTCATATGATATATATGAATCGGTCATAATTTAATTTTTAAACAATCATAAAAAAAGCTTTAATGATGTTAAATAATAAGTATAATTACCATTATTATTATAAGTCATTAAAATTTTTGAATGATTCCATTAAAGTAATTACACAATTTCCTATCTAATTTTATGAAACTGGTTTTGGTCTGGAAAGAATTTATTTACAATTATTTAACTGTTTAAAAATTAAATTATAAGTGTAATTCAAGGATAATAAATACAGTTATTTTTCAATCAAATGATTAATATTTTAAATGAAATATTTATAAATTATTAATTTACTTTGAAATTATTAATTTCAAAAATTTACAAAAAAGAAAAAAAATTAATTATAAATGCAAATTTAATGGTGCTAAAGAATAACTGATAATAGTTGTTCTCATTATATAATTGTAGTAGTGCTTTCACCGTAAAAGAATTTCATAAAGATTTGTTTCCTTTGTAAATTTTGGAAATTGTTTTGACATTTATTAATTTTTATTTGTATACAAGAACATCTCATAAAAACAATTGAAATAAAAGAATATTTTGACATATTGCATAATTAATAAAGGTGTACATTTATTTGGGAAATAAACTTCAGATTTTGGACCGTCTTTCTCTGTATTCAAAAGTTTAAAGTTTTTCTGCTCTCTCTTTCTCGGTCAAAACTGATTGCGTAAAGATTTCCACTAGATTAGAAATTTTGTAATTACTTTAATGGAATCATTCAAAAATTTTAATGAACATATAATGATAATAGTAATTAAAATAATTATTTAACATCATTGAAGTTGTTTTTATGATTATTTAACTGTTTAAAAATTAAATTATATCTATGATTCATATATATGAATGAAATTAATACTTTAGTAAAAGATGTTTATAAATTTTGAATTTAATTAAATATTAATTTTCAAAAAAGAAAATGGAGGCGGTATCGAACCCTGTGCAAAAGGTTTACATGCTAGTACTAAACTGACCATGCCATTCATGCTTTGACAACTTACTGGTATATAAACTATGCCGAAAGTTTGAGGACCATTTTCTCCCAACTGGCTCACCATTGCGCTTTAGCATTGTAATGGATGGATTAAGGTATATTATTAACAGACCAAATCTCATCCTGAATTGAATTTGCCAAGTCGTGCCCTCCCCTTGTAAGTTAGATTTCTACCTCAGGTGCACCAAGGTTGCTTTGACCAATAAAAAATGCTACACTTCCTCTTTAGTAAGAGTAGCCTTGGTTAGTTATACTAAACCAAGAGTGTCAAACTTTGCGGCCCATGAAATTTCAGAGTATGTAATAAAATTTTTAATAAAAATTTTTGTATCACTGTTATTAATAATTATTATAACAGTGAAGTTAGGAATGCCTGGAAATTGATATGCCTGAATTTTACAAATATTTGCCAACCAGGTTTGAAAACACTCAAAATTTGGCGTATTAAATTATTTCCATATTTGAAAGTACTTATCAGCGAGAGCATATATTTGCTCTTATGAAAGGAAATATGTCACTTGTCAGATAAACAACTACTAACATTAACTTTACTGTTGTCCTTGTTTTATTTATATTGTGTACTTTTAAAACCTATATTTCTATAAAAATTGAAGTTTCTTGCAGGCTACATAACCTTAGACTATGTTTATTTTGCCCATGGTAGCATTTGAGTTAGGTACCCTTGTGCTACACCAAGTGAGATAAGAAACACCACCACCACATATGCTATTCCTCTTAAGGCACTATTCTACAGGGTGTCTGATCACCCTTTAAACAGTTTTACTCTTTTGTTCCATCATATCATGATATGCATAACAGATGGCAGAGCCATAATATGAATGTTAGATACAGAATACAGTAAATAGCTAATAATAGAGTTGCTTTGATTCTTAATTAGTATCAAAAACTTTCCATCTTTCTCTATATAAGTAAAAATTCATAAATAGTTTATATGCTGTAGAAATCCAAACTAGTCTATGGATTTTCGTCAAATTTTGCTTATTGACTGTTAATTAGTTATTTATTTTTATTTAAAAATTGTTCACATGTATATAAAAGTTTGTTTAATTCTTAATAGCACTTCCTACTGATTGAAAATATTATAGATATTTTAAATCATTTTATTTATTTGCCGCCTGGTTGCCAAACACAATGTTTAATTAAATTTTATGTCATTCTTTAAAAAGTATTAATAATTTATGGAAAAAATGCGCTTTCTGCAGCTTTTAAACATTAAGTCAAATTTTCCCAAAAGCTACTAGGTTTAAAAATTATTAAAAGCAACTGATATTCTCATTTCAATTAAAAATAATGTTTTAGGCAATAAGATTTCCTGTATTATATTTTTATAAAAGTGTTTTTCTATATATACAAAAGAAGAAAGTATGTGAGTGTGTGTTCATTTTTTAGTCCTTTATGCATGTCCACCGTTGGACATAC
The DNA here is from genome assembly GCA_013235015.1 of Araneus ventricosus. Classification (NCBI taxonomy): domain Eukaryota; kingdom Metazoa; phylum Arthropoda; class Arachnida; order Araneae; family Araneidae; genus Araneus; species Araneus ventricosus. The sequence continues at coordinate 333,356 of BGPR01000456.1, forward strand.
GGCTGCCAAATTTGACACAGTGATGGAGTAGCACAAGAGGAAGCAAATGCATAAAAATTATTTTAAAATTTGAATTAGATATTTATTTAATTAAATAACGAAAATTAAGCAGTTTTTAGACGTTTTTCGCCAATAACTTCTGAAATACTTATGGTACGAAAATTATTTTTACATTACCTTAAAGAGCAAAACATTATCTTTTTAATGATACCAATTTAATTGTTGTACAATTTTTTCTCTAACTGTAATTAACATTTCAAAGTGAAATTGCAACAGTGTTTTTACTATTATAAAATAAAATTCAAACTGATTTGTTGTTTAATCAAATCCTTTATTCATGTGTTTTTACCACTATTAAGGCTAAGAAAATATTGCCTTTTGGGGTCAAGGTAGATTTCTTACTTCTGCTGTTATTTCGTAGCATGTGCTTAACTTTCATTTTTATTTCGTAGCTTTTAATATGCACTCAAATATCCAATGATGTTAGTTTAATTACTACATGATGTGAGTTTCATTTCGACTTTATTTGTAGTATTAATAGAGAGTATTTATATTTAGTTTTTATTCCCCTAACTGAGCTTAAAAGTATTTTTTTTTTGTTCGAACATTCTTCAGCGAAATTCTTTTGAGTAAGAATTGTTCTCGAGCGATTTTGACTTCCTTTATCTGATTTATAAAACATTTTATTTAGTTGCTTCGCAGTAACCAAGTTCTAAGGTATAAGTATATTTTTACATTGTAAAACTATATTAGTTACTTAACTATAGTATATTATTTAAAATAAGTGTTTTTTAAAAAATTCTCTTGCATTTTCATTCAAACCATACTGTTATAGCCTTTTATACAGTATACCTTATATTTGAAAGTTTTAAGTCGACAATAAAAGATTCAAAGAAGATTTACGTTTGTTGGGGAAAATTGGTGACAATATTTTTAGGGAAAAAAAGAAACAGAAGACCGATATATGAAAAAATATGGATTTTGAGCAAAGCTGGGTTTTCAGCTAGTTTATATAAAAGTATTGCATTAAAAATATTATAAATATTTTGAACTAATATATATACATACATTTAATGGTAGTGTATCACTAAGCTAAAATTAGACATTAAAATATTATCAGCCAAAGCAATGCCAAGTATATCAATTACTAACCAAATAGTTGTACAAGTTGATTAAATGACAAAAGAACCAAGAACAAAAACAGCTCGAGATGCCTCAAATTTTTGGCAATTGTAGTAGCAAAAGTAATAAAAAAGCATATTTAATTTGAATAAGCATTTTCAATGTTCGAAAAAGATAAGATGAATTTTTCTTTTTAAAATTACAATTCTTTCTAATTTTTATATAGGCAACCTGAAAAATTACAGCAAACAGTTAAACAGTACACATTTTCATTCGAGTTAACATATTGTATGTTAAATTATATCCATCATCAATTTTATTTAAATATACATTTTCTTTTCAGAACATGATCTGGCTGCCAATTCCTTTACAAACCTTTTCTCATCATTATTTGCAATATATGGAATATTATTATAGCATTTACTTTAAACTGTTGGTCATTTTTTGTTTTTATACTCTAGACGTGGTGTCTTTTATGTTTCATCAGAAGATTTTTACTTGCTACTTACATTAATTTCACTAATATATCAATCTTGCCATCAAGTTATTTTATACTGTATATTCAAGATGTCCGTTGCAATGTTTTAATTCTTTTCCTTTTTAATCCTTTAACATTATCAGTTTTATGTACTTTTAGTATTTGTTTGAGTGCCAAATGTCTTTATAAAATTTTTCCCTGAAACTTCTTCCCATCCACATATAAATGTTTTGAAGTATTTTATATTAAAACTAGTAAGCTCCACTCTATACTGCTGTTGCCGAGGAGCCACCAATAAGTGCTGGTACGTTTTCTATTAAATACAGCACTATGCAAAATTTCTGAATTACAGTGAAACCGCTCTAGAACGGCCACCTCTGGTCCAAGAAAAATAGGCCATTCAGAGGGATGACTCCTGTAAAGGGATATAATGTCTGTAAGTACAAAATATTTAATCTAGCCCCGATTTTGTTATTTCTGATGAAGTGAATTTTAAGAATCATCTAAAGAAAAAAGTAGTTTATTCAAAAAATTGAATTTGTTTTGAAAAAGATATACTTTATGTTTGATGGGATCTTTTAGATTTTTTGCAAGGAACATTTAATTTTTTTTTTAATTGGAAAAGTAAATCTCTGTTCAATTCATCAGTAGTTAGTGAGGAGTGGTTAGTGAGCAAATTCTGTTGAGCTAAATGTCAATTGCATTTGCTGATGGTTGCAACCCATTTCAGCAGCTTCTTTGTCAAAGAGTTCGTTGTTATCTCTACGTAAGGAAAGGAATAATTTTCGATCCAATTTCTAGTGTTGCCTTTGATTGTATTTTTTTATTCTTTCTTTCCTCACAATGAAAGGCCGAAGAGCAGAGATGGAAGGAATGGATTTCATTGAACAGCCAACCACCCTGGCCTCTCAGAAGGAGGTATTTTAACACTATGTCTATGGGCCAAAATTTTCTGTGCCAAACAAAAGTGGCCATTGAGAGGGGTAGCTGCTTTGAAAAGTTTCACTGTATTAAATGGCAATTCAAATTTGAATGATGTAACTAGTAAAAAAAATAATATTGTTAATATGGATGCAAGTTAAATCATTACAAACACATTTTTAATACAGGATAATAAAATAATTTGATACAAAACCAATATTTCATCATGTGAGGGGGAAAAATTGCACTTTTTTCCCTCTAGAAAATGTATTTTGCCACTAATGTATACTTCCCCAGTCACAAAATGAAATCAGAATAATTCCTTATTTAATAATTGATCTGAAAAACGGATTCATACTGAAAAATGCATTGATACAGTTTTTATTCACCTGAATCTTTAAGTCCATCTGATAAAATAAAGCCAAGACAATTTAGGAGATATGACAAGAAAATAAGAAATTAGGCTGCAATCAAAACGAATAAAAATTGGCAGAGAATAGAATCATCTGCATCTTTGGCAACATGGCAGAGGCAATAATATTCAGATGCTTACCACCCCCTTTTGTATTGAGATTCTGGCACTGAAGCAGTGTTAAAGGATGTGACCAATTAATCTTTTGAGTTATATTTGTATCTGATAATTAATTAAACTCTTTGTTTGGAGTGAGAGAGAGAAGTTTGAAATCATTGCAGTGTGTGATACAAAGTTTCAATGAATAGTTGCTGCTTTTTCAGTAAAATGTTACAAAACCTGCTTCATGGAATAATTGAATCATTGTGTAAAAAATCTTTGATATTATTCTATATCATAAACCACACATCTATTTAAATGTTTCACTTTTTAATATCCACAGATTAAAAGCAGCATTTTAAGTTTCATTTGCTAGGCCTGTTGATTATTTTTAATGTGTTTCTTGAATGCTTATTTTTGTTGTTATATTTGTCTACATCGAGTTTATTGCACACAAATATTTAAAAAGCCATTTTCTATTGATTATTAAGGCTGTTACATTACATTGGCCAAAATAAACGTATCTTGACATAAATCAAAATTTTATTTGTTGCAATATCCTGTCTTAACTTATACATCGAAGGCAAAAGCATTTTTATAATATACAGAGAAATTTATAAATAAATTATTTTCATTAGTGGCTTTGGCACTTAAAACCACAAAATTTTTACCTTACAACAATTGCAGTAAGTAATATAGGCAATTTAAGCGAGAAGTTTATCAGTACTTTTGGATAATGAAAATATAAAATATCTTTGTGTCTTTATTATATAACTGTATTTTAAAGTTGATTTGCCATATTCTTTTATAGCCATATGTCATTATAATCTGGCTGATGTTTATAAAGATTTTACACATGTTTTTGATTTGTAGTGACTTTTCCTTTTTTAATATAATTCATTTCTTATATTAATCTTCAAGTTTTTGAGGAAGTATATTTATAAAATATCACTTTGCAAGCTGGAAATTACAATCTCAGTTGTGTGCAATATCTGAATTTATCTGTTAAACATTTAAAAAAATGTGTCTGCCACTAGAAAAGTGTTTAAAAGATCACTGAAATTTTAAGAATAATCATTTTGAATAAAGTAACTTTTTCATATTTGTTCATTCATTTCATTACTTTTTTTTAATAAAGAATACTTGCATTTAATTATATCCATTAACTGAAATGTCTGCCATTTTATTAACTTTTACCCTTTCCTATTTTAAATTATTGTGATTTAAGTTCTTTTCTTGCATTAATAAAAAAAGTTTTAACATGTGTATCCTTCATCTACTTAGTTCTTAAACTTTCTACCTATATACACAAAACACTAAGGTACAATGCAGCAAAAAAAGGTTAATTTCTCTTTTGCCAATATCATTGAACAATTTGTTTAGCCTGCTTCTATATTCATACTGGTATAAAACTACCTTTTCTTGGAGGGGTGTGGGGGGAAAGTTTACAACATGGAGTTGACAATGTGCGAATGGAGCTTTGGATGAAATGATGCAAAGCAGATAATTATAATTAGAAATAAAGATGATAGGCTTAGGTGAGCCAGAGAACATTCAGATGAACATCAAAATAGGCCAAGACTTGTCTGTGTCACTGAATTCCAAAAAGCGATGCTTACCTCATAGTCGCATCTTATACTGGATGCAACTTCAAAGATATACTCAAAAGACGAAATTGATAAATATGTAAGTGCAGAACTGCCAAATATCAATCCCAAGTTATAAGAAATTGTCCCAAAATGCATGTTTAATTGACCTTGTGGGATTTTGAATGCATGTGTATGAAGGATGCTAGAGTGCAGTGTGCTCTGTGTGGGATCTGCTAGTTTAACAAAATTTGGAAAAGTATGCAACTCTTCCTTAAATGTGAAGTGGAAAATTAAGGACTGAAAATTATCACAAGTTAGGAGTTGAGAATTATTTTAAAGTTATTAATTGAATTAGGTGAATCGGATCAGTTTCGGCAAAATTAGAATTTGACATTATGATTTACTGCTATGATTAATCGGTGAACAATAAATGCAAATTTTAGATGTTATGTGATGACTGTTAGGAATTATAATTTATAGAAATCGTCAAACAAACCTTCAAAATTCTGAAGAAAAGTCCCCAAGGAATTTTTCACCATCTTACATAATTTGTATATTTCTCTTGGGATCTCGCTCAGAATCGTGAAGATCTTGCGCATTTAGATAGCAAAGTTTCTAATTTCAGTGTAAAGCTATTTCTGAAAATTTAAACAATCAAAATACATTAGTGACAAAAAAATTATGATAAACGTTTATTAAGTATTGTCACAACCATGAATATATATACAATATGCTTCATAAATAATCAAATGTAATTAACATCTTGAAATGTTCCACTGCCTGTATTTTTAGCAAACCTATAAAAAAAATTAAGAAAAATGAATAACAACTTGGGACATTCAAACAAGTTTATAAGATTTACAACACAATATAATTTTTTTTTCAATCCCGACATAATACAAGCATTATATAAAGAAATCAGTTACAAAAAATAAGTTATGTATTACTGAATGTAATGTTAATTATCAATTTATAATAAATGCAAAGAAAGCAGAAATTGGCATCTCACTGTTTAATTGAGCAATATCACTCATATTAAACATTTTAAATTGCATTATCTTGGAGCAGTTAATTTATTCTGATACTTTTCATTAAGTAAGAATTCTTTCTCTACCATTTATCACAGCTACAGTTTTTTTTCCCTTTACAGGTTTTATGCATAGTATTGTACAAAATCTTCAATGTACTTGGATGCATAAGAACCATACAATTTAAAAGAACATAAAGTAGATTTTCTCGACTGTTTATATAAAGGCGGGTGAATTAAAATGACCTTTTAAGTATTCTTTTTAATTCTTATAACCTTTAGATATGGCTTGCCAAAATCTCAAGATATCCATTAAAACGGGTTTTACGGGAGAAAAAAGACGCCCCTTTCTATTTTTCAAATCACTGGGAGACAACATCCATCTTCCTTTGTATTTTCTCATTAGCAACAAATCTATCCATCACACATTTGCTGATGCAGTTTCATAACACAGTAAAAGGATCTAACTGGGTGATTAATACTGCAGGTTGGTTGATTGGAATTTAGTCGAACAAGAGTCATGTTTTATATGCTGCCCAAAGCTTTATAGCTTAAAACAAAATTGAAATCCAAACAAGTTAAATAAAACAGAGTATCACTAATGTAGTTTGCACAATTAAAAACATTAAGATTGTAAAAAGCAGGATGCACATCAGATTAAGATTGAATTACAGGATTTTATAAAGTTATTTTTTGAATAAAATCACAAGATTAAAAATTTAATGAATGGCATGACAATTGCTTTAGTATTTATATAAAGTGAGAAAAACCTAGCATAGCATCAATAACGTCTATAAGAAAATGGTTTATAAAATTTCACTACCACCATAATAAGAAAAATTAATCAATGAAAAACAATTTTCTTGCTGAACAGTAGGCAATTCCAAAAAAGATATGAATTTTTACCTTCATCTTCTTTCCCGGGAATAAGATCGATTTCGCCTATCTCTGCTGTATCTTGGACTGCGGCTTCTGCTTCGAGAATATCTGGATCGGCTGCAAAGTAAACAAATTTAACAGTTGCCACAAAAAAAAGAAAGTTTTAAAACAATTTCAAAATTTTTGTAACACTTAAAAATTAATTTTCCACTATAATTCATTCAGCATCTATGTATTCACACTACTACAAAATTAAAGAAAAAAAAGCATGAGAAAAAAAAATATCCACAGCCTTTACAAGTTTTAATCCTTTGCACACTGAATGTAGTTGACCACTAACTTTAGTAAAGTATAACTACCAAAAAGTAACGTTGGCGAAAAGGAAGCAAGGAAATAAATTGAATAACCTTTATTGAAGCATGTTGATCGGGGTGTTATAGATGATGAGGATTGTGGTGGGAGGGAGTATGAGAAAGCTGTGGTGGCAGCCGCTGGATATAATTTTCAGAGGTGGAACACGCGGATTCCTGATGGAGAGCTATGCTAGTTAGCTTGTTCTTTCAGGGAAGAAAGTGGATGAGCCGCAGTTATCTGTTTATGTAATGGCAGTGGATAGTTGATGTGATGTCTTCGCTGTGATGTTTCGAAGAATGGGTGGTCCTAAGCAGCCATATTTTGATTAAATTGTTGCTCAGAAGGACGCAGCGCTGAAATTTGTGAATGAGGCTGGCTGCCTTGCGAAGTAATTGATGAGATGGCCTGAAAGGTTTTCATTAAGTAAAATTAGCATATAAAATTCTAAAAAGGAAACAGATTAGGACTGGTCTGCTAAAACACTAAAAAAATGGATATTTGAAGGCAATTCTAAAAAAAGCACCAGCTTTGAAGCATTGATTTTATCATTTCAGTTAAATAGTTGATTTTAGTACAAAATATTGAAAAATTTCAAGTAGTATATCCATTAGCAGTAATTTACACTGAAAACTAACAGGGAAACATAACATATCCCAGTTATTAAAACATAAAAAAAAATCTTGCATAATAAATTCTGAAAGATAGACTTAAAAAAAAAATCAGGTTGGTTATTTAAGCTGTCAAATAATTTCCTGAAAATAAATTTAGACTTGATTATAGTGAATACAAAATGAAACTAAGTTTATATTCACATTTGATAAAAACACACCAAAGTAAAGTAGTTAACTGTGGTCAATTAAATAAATAAAAAAAACATTTTAACTCTTAAATATTAGTTGATTAGAAATATATAAAATACCATCATCTAAACAGAACATCAATTGAGGTTTATAAGAACACTATTTCAGGATTTGACTCTACTTCACTCCATTAAGATCAACTAGCCAAGGCATATTCTTTCTAAGAAAGGCTAAGTTAAATATAAGTCTAATATGAGATTCACTAGGGAAATATTACAGTGATTTTATTTTAAATAGCTGTTCTCAACAGGTAGAGCAAATCCAGCCAGAAGAAATCATTGAAAAGAACAGAAAAACTAATGACTGAAATACAGTAAGATCAATTCTATTAAAACAATAATAAAAAGTCACCCTTAAAAAGTCAATCTATATAAATAAGTAACACAAAAGAAATTTTGATATTATTTAAAATACCAAAACTTATTGAAAAGGAGTAAAACTTAATAAAATTATTGGAAAGAGAGAGCAGGATTTAAATTGATATGGAAAGTGAGGTTTCACAGATTATAAGCAAGATAATTGCTGACAAGTTGGCATGATCTTAGAAAAATAAGCAATTTCTATTACATTTAATCAACTAACCAATAAAGAGGGTAATTATTTAATTTTCATCTTAAGAGCATAAATACAAAAACTTGTTATCAAATACTTTATTTTCTTGGGTCATAAAAATTACATGCATAGTTCCAGAGTTCCCACTCTTATTGAGGAAAAAATTCAAGGACATTTTTAATAAAATTCAATAACCATAAAATTACATATTTTAGACATTAAAAATGCGAATGATAAATTTAAATCAAATTAATCATTTCCAATTTTGAAATAAAAAAATTGATTGGATTGACAATTTTAATGATAAAACTATGTATCTAATTTCATCCATCTAGGTAATTTATGTTTTTGAGCTATTGTGTTCGCATGAATACATACTTCCTGGCTCTATGAAATTAAATAACATACATTTTGAAAACAGATTTCATTGAAGAGAAAATCGATTGTTGGTATTTGTAAGCAAAATTAATATCATTGCCTGACAAAAGCATGACTTCAATTTATTTATTGTTATAACAGTGTATAATAACAGATAAGTGGCAATAGTCAGATGTTGACTTATTTTGGGTTAATGTAAAGCTTATGGTGCTTTAGCCCGCTAATCCCTTGCTGCCGAGCAGAAAACAAATTGGCGACATCAGAACATTTGTTTTGATTGTGCAGGAATGTTCCTATTTGTGCCTTGTTCGCTCAGGAAGCATTATATTATTATATCGTGCTTCAGTGCTGCTATTTTATTGGTCAGGTATGTGCTATACGCTTTCATTGGTCGTTTTCTTCGAATTTGAATAAAATTTCATTTGGAATTCTATATTTTGATTTCTGACAGATAGAATAATGCATTTGTTTCGTATGACAAAGTAATGAAAAATGGCTCCAAATCAAATGACAATATATAAAATTTAATAGTTAAAATTTTTCTGTGTGTTTCACTTATCAATGAAAAAGCGAAGTTCTTCGCTCATGTTCACTTTGACGAAGGAATGTTTTGAGGTAAGAATTCATTTTGGAAATTTAAAAAAAAAAGTTTGATTCATAACATTCAATGAACAACCGTAGCTACTAGTTTCCCACTTTGCTGTAAGTGAAGCCGCTGATGTTTTTTTAATTTAAAAAATTGGCCCAGAACCAGCTCGAAATGCTGCAGGCATAGCAAGTGGAAATTCTCATTTTCGGAATTAAAAAAAAACCACCTAGGTTCCTAGCATTCAAAGAAAAAGCAAACTTACCATTTTCCTGCTTTGCTGAAAGTGAAGCCGCTGAGGTTTTTTTAAGCTTAAAAAATTTGCCTGGCAACATTAAAATGCTCACTCAAAACAAATGTTCTCGCATCGCCAAGTCATCTTGCTCTTGGAGACAAAAAGGTGGCAATCCTAAGTAGAGAGGAACGGCTTCACTTTTACCCTTATTTTGAATTTGATTTAAAAAATAAGAGATGAGTACGAGTATGGTTGAACTATGTTATGTTGTATGCAGATACGAAGTGTAATAGTTTTTTTTTGTGTTCCAATAAATGTTTGTTTAGTCTGAGAAGAATTTTTATGAATGTCAATAAAAAAGCCAACAGATATTAGAAGAGGGATAAATTAGAAACCTATGACAAGATCTCATTGACAATTAAACAAGACAGAAGGAGTTTGAATTTCAAAGTACGTTAATGAAATTGTAAAATTCGCTCCTTGATAAATTAAAATAGTAAATCATTCTTTGCAAGTTAAAATAAATAAAAGTGTAGCAAGTGCAAAAATGTCTATTTTTGCTGGAGCAAGGAAGCACAACTTAAAAATATTAGCTGAGGAACTTGCGAGAAAAAGTCAATGAAAGTCATAAATTGAAAGATTTGAAAAAGATGACTTTAGAGAGCAAAGAGTACGATGAAGAATGCACCAAGGAATGGTTGAATATGATAATCAATGAAAGAGAAGAAAATGAACTTAGAAAAGAAGAAATTGAAGAATGGAAACGTCAAGAAGAAATTCAAATGGAGGAACGTAGAAGAAGAGAAAAACATGAATACAAGGAACAGAAGCGAATGGATGAAATGGAATTTGAACTGCAAAAAATACATCTTGCAGCAGAAGGTAGGTTTTCAAATTCCGTCGCCAATCAAAATGTAAACAGTACACAAATTAAACCACAGTTAGAGCTTCATCATTTGATGAAGTTTCGTTTTCCGATGAAAACAATATAAGTTTATATTTAATTATGTTTGAACATCTGGCCAAACAAGCTGAAATATTAAAAAACACTTGGGTAACTCATTTGCTTGACTTATTACTGTATGATGTCGCACTGTTAACTGCCAGAGAACTAGATGAGACTGCAAACAATTATAACAAAGTTAAAAATATATTATTAAAACAGTGTAAGTTAACGGCAGAAAAATACAGTCAAAAGTTTTTTGTGCATAATAAGAATTTAGGAAGCACCTGGAAAAATTTTGCCTATGAATTAAGAAGTTTTTTTAATGAATGGGTAAATGGAGTTAAAGCAGATGAGTTTTGAAAAGTTGAGTGACCTTATAGCAGAACAGATTAAATGTAAAGTGTCTCAAGAAGTAAAGATCATTTTATAGCTGACTGGTCAAAGTTGAATTCACCAGATGATTTAGGTGAAAAACTGGATGACTATGATACCCTGAAGGCAACTTTCAGAAGTAAACAACTGCCTAAGGAAGAGCATTACAACAAGCAGAACTTCTTTAAAGATAATTCAGCTGTTACAATCAATGAAAAGAGAAAGCTGTACGGTATTACACATAATGAGAGGGGCGAGCCAAAATGCTTCAACTGCTCTAATTTTGGGCATACTTCAAGGAACTATTCGCTGCCAAAATCACTTTTAACATGCTGACAATGTAATGAAACCGGCCATAGAGCTATAAACTGTGTCACCAAGGAAAGTAATCATTCAAGTGACAAAAACTTATTTGTTGGACGAGTTGGCGAGAATTCTAAAGAAAGTAAATCATATGTGAAGAAAGCAAAACTTAATAATTGTGATAACATGCAAGCTTTAATTGATACAGGGAGTTCATGTTGCCACTTAAAGATTTCAGTTGCTCAGAAATTAAAACTGAAACTTGCTGTCAATAAATTATAAGGTTTTGGAAATCAAAGGATGCCCGCATTAACGTCTATGGGAAAAATTAAAGCTAATATTGAAGTTAATAATGTAAAAGGCGAAAGCGTAAGCATATATGTTGTTCCTGACAATTTTCAGTCAGTTGATTTTATTATTGGACAGACATGGCTTGATCTCCCCCTCATATTGCTTATACAAAAATAGGAAAAAGATTTCATATTGGATACCAGGAAGATGAACCATTTAGAAGCTTTCCAACTGATGAAAATATAAAGCAAATCTGCCTTGAAACAGCTCAATTCGCGAAAGAAAGTTTGTGGATTAAAAACTCTTCCCAGCAAAAGATAAGCAATTTTGCGAATGATCTTAAAACGGTTAAGAATGAAATAAAACTTCTACAAGGAGATATTAAGAATTTTAAGGAAGAGAGACACTTGTTGCTTCTTCAAATCTAAGAAAAGAATAAGAATGTTAAAAACTTGAAAAGCAACAATGATTCTTTAGTGAAAATGAATGCATATTACGATAAAAAAGAAGTCCGGTAAATTATCGCTTCGTAAAGAAGAAATCGTGGCAGAACAAATCCTAAGGTGACAGGTGAGTCAACAAAAAACTCAACCATGATACCAAGGACCCATGGTTGTCACAGTAATACTTCCTAGTGACACATACAGAATCTCACAATTAGAACCTAGTAATGGTCGTTTTTATGATACAACAGCACATGTCAGTCAGTTAAAGGCCTGGAGAAGCTGGAATGAATACGATGATGACTCTAGTGAAAATTCTGATGATGAACCTGAAATGTAAAGACCTAATCGAACTATACGTAAACCAGTATGTTATGGAGCTTTTGTGTAGGACAGATGAAACTTTTTAATTTTATATTTCATTTTATTATGAATGCATTTTTCTTTTGTTTTTGTGTTGATATTATTATAATGTAAGCTAAAATTTGATTTAATTGAAAAGTCAGGATGGTTGAATGTAAGCATACTTAATATTATTGCCTGACAAAAGCATGACTTCAATTTATTTATTGTTATAACAGTATATAATACCAGATAAGTGGCAAAAGTCAGATGTTGACTTATTTTGAATTTGATTTAAAAAATAAGAGACGAGTACGGTTGAATGATGTTACATTGTACGCAGATACGAAGTGCAATAGTTTTTTGTTTTTAATTTTTAGTGTACTAATAAATGTTTGTTTAATTTGAGAATTATTATGAATGTTAATAAAAAAACCAACATATTTAAAACAAAATTCTCTTCAAATATATCAATTACTTTCAAAATATATTGGGATGATTGCAGGACTATTTTACTCGATGGAGAAAAAACCTCTGTATCTTTTACTGTAATGTTATTTTGGTACTATTCTAAGGGTGAAGAACCTTTTTATATTGAAAGGCCTCATTAAATTTCACCAGTCAGGCAAAAGGATGCATAAGCAGAATATTAAAGGCTATTGATGCGTAAACATATTACAGACAAGTATATCATTTCAATGCAAATTCTAAATAACTGTTAAGGCCACATGAACCCAAAAAGGCTGCAAGTTCCCCACCTATGTACTATTCCATTAGCTGGGCTCCAAATGTAAGCTTGAATGTTAACACTTTCTGTTAGGAGCAACCCCAGTGGCAGAATCACCGTGACGCAGATTTTGGACAAAGAACTTAACAATTATTATATAACGCACATTGAATCCTCTCCCCCTCGTGCAATCATCATCCCCCCTCTTTCTTCCCTATGCTGAATGGGGTCCCCTAGCGACTGTGATTTGACCTTGAAGTACGATAAGTGCCTCATATTGGTCTTGGCCAATGTTTTCTGGAAATAACATGGGGTTTTTACTTTGAGATGGATGTGTAAATAAATAAAATTTATTGTTTTGATTGTGATGCTACATTATTACGAAAAAACTCAAAGCAGCATTATTTACGCCAGCATGAAAATAAACCTCCGAAGTTTTGATCGATCTCTACGCCTGCAATCCAATCATTTTTTAAAAACGGGAGCAAAAAAAGAGCAAATTCTGAAATTGATAAAGACGAGGAACATAGTTCAAGCCAAGATTGCCCTAATTTTAAACGTTCTAAGCCCAATATTTTGGGAAATGAGGAAGAAGAAATTATTCCAGAACAGACGGACATTACCAAAATTACCAGTGAAATTCCGGATTCCCTAGAGTTGCCCAGTCCCAAAATTGCTGCAGAAATTAATGATAAATCAGATAAATGTGTTAGTTTCAAAATTTTTGTTTCATAAAAAAAAGCAATTATTTATTGCATTTTAAATTAAAAACATACAAGAAAGACATTCTTTGACATACTTAATTTTTTTTTATAATAAACAGGAGGCATAAATTTTTAAATAACATCTAACAAATTGAAGAATATTTCATTTATATGAGCTAGTGATGCATTGTTTTGAAAAAAATCACCAAAACAGAAAGACACCAAGTGCCGTGTCTAAAACAAAAAAGTACCCAAATATAATTTTCTGCTTTTTTGTATAATATGTTTAATATTACTTGTGAAACAACTTGATACTTCATTATTGTTAATTATCTCCCCAAAGAAAAAGATTAATCTTCATATGCTTTTGTTTATTAATTTATACAATTATATTATACAAATAATAAAGCTGTTATATGGTTTTTAATTTATATTTGTTGTATTTTAATAGTTGTAAGTTTAGTAGCAACATTTATAGTCGCACACTATAAGAGACCCAACCTCCGTTGCAGACTGTTGAAAAGTAATCTGCCCCTGGGGGAGCAACATACATCACTAAGATATAGATTAGAGAAGTTACTGCTAAGATTTGGCAGATTTTGTTCTGGGGTCCTACTAACAGAATAGTAACATTTTTGTTTATCACCTAAGCAGGAGTTAGGATCTATAGTTTAAGAAGCTCTGGTACAGATAAAATGAATCCAAATCAAATTATCTTAAAAAAAATAACTTTCATCAACAAGAATTACCGATTATTTCAATCACTATTTAAATGTACTTAATACTAGAATTTAAAACAACAGAAGGACTTCAATTATATCAATAAGGTTAACCTGGAGTTAAGGGTGTGTACTCACTTCATTTCTCTTAAGCTCACCAAATGTTTGTTGCCAAGAGAGAGAGAACATTTGTTTTGAATGCAAATTGAAAAATTTTTTGGCGTTGTTTGCGCATGCGCAGAGACAGTGATTTGTCTACCGGTCTACGGTGTATATCCTTAATTTTGCATAATTTTCAACTGGTCCACTGTCTGCTTTCTTTGATTTGATTGGTCGGCATACGAATTCGAATAATACTTCATTCAGAATTTTTGATCATTTACCAAACGATTTTTTTCAATAACCGTTCACTTCTCTTCTAAAGATTTTCGTTCATTGAATTTGCTGATTCTCTTTCTTTGTGTTGCTGATTATGGCTTCCAAATATTGAACAAGGAATGTTTTTTCTGGAAACAATGTTTCCCTTGCTACGTTTCATCATCCTCAGACGTCATGTTTTTCCTGCGTTCGTGCTTTCCCTTTGTGTTTCATTTCTCAACGAAAAAGCGAAGCCCACGAGGGGTCCGCTTTGCTGAAAGCAAAGCCGCTGATGTTTTTTCAAATTAAAAAAATTTACCTGGTTTACACCTTGCAATGCCAAAGGCACTGTGTGCTCAATCTCTTGTTTCGAGATGCTGTAGGCATCGAATGCACAAGAGACCAATAAAAAAACTCACTGCGCATCCTAAACAGTGTTTGGCAACGGCAAATAAGATTGCGCCAACGAAAATTGGCGATAAAATAGTAAGCACCCTAAACTCCAGGTTTACCATCAATAGAACTAGGCCATAACAATTATATAAATTAATCCTCATTACAAAATATTAGAGGCATTTAAAATCATGATAATCTTTATAAATTCAAACAACTTTATTCATATTTTAGATTTTAAATTCTTAACTAACCGGGGTGGTGGAGAGCGTCGACTGTCACTTCTTCTGTCCCTTCGAGTTTTGCCATGAGACATCTCTACTCGTATTCTTTGTCCACATAAGCGCCTTTATGCAAGAAAGCATCATCATGAATAGTTTGGTAAAAAAAAATGATTTTGATAATGAATATATTTAAAATAAGTATTTTGTTGAACTAAAGAAACCTTGTTTGAAGAATTAAATAAACCAATCTTACGTTCCATCAAGTTCAGCAACAGCCTCTTCAGCATCACGACGATCTTCGAACTCGACAAAGGCAAATCCTGGTGGATTTCGAGCAATCCAAACATTTCGGAGAGGTCCATATTTTGAAAAAAGTGATTCAATATCATCTTTTGTAGTCCTACTACTAATACTTCCAATGTATACTTTACATTCTAAGTCCCAATCGCTGAACCTCCTAGACATTCTATGGAAAAAATCTTAATTTTAAATATTAATAAATCTTTTATATTGGAGATTAATATTAGAAAACTATATCAACAGGCAATAAAATAGTAAAAATATAACTGATTCAGCATAATATCTTGTAAAACAAAACTCCTTTTTCTAGCAATTACAGAATAAGAATTTTGGCATACAAAACTAAAAAAAAAATCAGTAGTAAATACAAAAATGTAATAAATTAACAATACAATTAAAATACATAATCAAGAGTCAATAAAGCTGACAAGAAATTTTTAAAAATAAGATCACCCCAATTTTAGAAATCTCCTATTTGCAAGGAATTTAAATCTTTACATTTTGCATCAGCAAGAAAAAGAACAGTACTAGTCCGAAATAATCAATTCGAGATATTCAAGTTTGGAAAAACACTGGTCTTCTATCACTGTTTAGATCTACATTTAGGGTCATTTCCATGTCAAGTGATCCAGAGCTGGTTGCTTGACCATTTTACAATCAAATGATTTTTTGTATGTTGATTCCTACATAACTAGAGAGTCCAAAAAGACTAGTTTTAATTTTTTATCTTTTTCTGAATTCCGATGGCAGCCATTTTTGTTTTACAAAACATGCTGAATTTTGCGTTTGTAGGGGTTTGCGTTAACTTATATTACTCGGAATTGGTGAACCCGAGGTTGATTAAACAAAAATCAGTTTATTCAGGAAGATACAGCCTTTATTATCTCCAGTACACATTTAAGGAAAATTTTATCCCAAATAACAAAAATCAGGTTAAAAGTTTGACTTTAAAAATGACAAATTTTCAGTTTTTGAAGGCATATAATTACCAAAAGAAATCTATTCTCCATATTACTTTTGCGGGGATGTGTAGCTACCTTAATGTACTGTATTTACAAAAAATTTCAACTCTGAGATTTGCTTCTTTTAAGAGCTACGGGCTTTCAAAATCCAAAAATTTAAAAAAAATCCAAATTTTGACACCTTATAACTTTGTTGGGGCAAAGTTTAAAAATCTGAAATTTTTACAGATAAACCCTCTATAGTCTATTATATTGCTGTAAAAATGTCATGCTTGATATTTATCTACTAAATATAACAAGACTAAATATACAAAATTCCAGAAATCTGAAAGTATTTTGAAATGATATAAATAAGATGAATGGGAAGGGGAAAATTTCAAAATATTATTACTATCATTTATTCCATATGGAGTAAATTACATCATGAAAGACAATTTTTCAATTCATAACCAGCACACTCAAAAAAATTTAAGATTTCTGAGACAAAAGATTTTAGATTTCTTATTTTTGAACATAGAATCTATTTTATTTAGAGTCTAACAAACTGTTGCATTTTGCTGAAAATTATACTAATATATAATAAGTCTAATTGCATTATTATACATCTTATCGTTATATAAACAATACTTCATTAAAAAATTTTTGATGGATAAAATACAAGGAAAGTTTTTAAAAAATGATTACAAGATTCATCATTTTATGACGAACAGCACGATTCTAAAAAAATAACCTTATTCTAGAAAATTTTAACGCATTCAATTTTAAATCTTAAGTGAATTTAAAAATGAAAATCTTTTCTGAAACTACAAACATAACAGCTGTTATTCCTAGAAAAACGAGATAATTATAAATTAATTCAGTAATAATTATCTTCAAAGTTCCTGTATGGAACACACATTTTCAAAATAAGCATCCTACGGAATGGAATGAAAACTTCATGCAAAATAAAAAACAAAACATTTAGCGTAAAGTAATAATAGGAAATATAACAACTATAAATTAAATTTATTTATGTTTTCATAACTTAAATTCCATAAGCACAAATAAAAATGAACGTCATACAGATGCAACAAAAATACCTGAGATCAGCAAATGCTTCAAATTAAAACTTATGTAATAAAAACCGCTGCTCCCTTATAAAAACGAACAATATACAAATAATTTCTTCTAGTATAATACTTTATCGTTCAAGCACTTAGTATGGCAAATAATTACTAGCGCCCAATTTTATTCTATTTTTGAACTGACATTAGAGTTGTTGACCAAATCTGTTTCGTTTTTGCTACGACGACACAGGTGTATGACGCAAGCAACGCTCCATACTCTCGTCCTCTTGTCTAGTAGTTATTACCTGGTCGGAGTGTGAATCTTGTGCCGAGTTTGGGTTTGAGACTATACAGACACAGCTGTTGGCGGTAGGGATGCATAATCCACGATTTTTTGAATAACAAATAGTTTTGCTATTGCTATTTTTGAATATCTACTCCAAATAACTTTTATTTCAATCACACTTTTAATTTTCAAAAAGTTTCATTCAGTATAAGTAAAGTGTTCTAAAAAATTCAAATAAAAAAAACTGTTATTTCTTTTACTTATTGTTTATACTTTGTATTAGTTTTAATGTTTAGTTCTTTGTATTGTCAACAGATGGCGCCAGCAAAAATTCTTGTAGAAAGATATGTTGGAACTCGCACGGGTCACAATCAATAGTAATCAATCACAGAAGACATCCTTCGACGTCACAGTTTTCGGTACGAT
>BGPR01000456.1:355788-396596 GCA_013235015.1 Araneus ventricosus
TTTCCATCGAGAGTTAGGACTTCCTACTGAGGAGGGAATAAAAACCGTGCCTTTAAGGAGCTAAATTTCACCTTTATTATTTTAATGTGATTTTGAAGGCTAAGTGTCTTTGTCTTTGTTTGAGCCCTTAGATATTTCTCGTAGTCCTCATCATTGAAAAATTATAGCTTATCAAGGCAGGAAACATGTATGCATATTAGGCACTATAAAAATATTTGTATTTTAAGTCTGCAAAGTTCATCATGAGAGTCGGTATTTTTTGATCTCACACCCCCAGATGTGAGACGCTCGCCACGTCCCTCCTGAGCATAATCGATCACCCCTTGCAATGCTAGTTTGCTGTGAAACAGATACGACACACTTTTGACTCATGATAAATGACGACTCGAAAAATTCCTCGTTCTCTCTCTCCTCCTGGATGAATAGACAACCAGCAGTACTGTCGTTGTAAAGACAGGGATTTTATTTACACATTTTTTTTTTCTCTGTTAATTTTAGAATCAACGGAATAAAAGAAACTTTAAAATATCTGTATCATCTGGTTGCGAATTGAAAAATTATTTTTATATCGAAATTTACGTTGGCTTAGCAAAAGTCCCAGTGGTGCAATCGCTTCATCTTCGAATCACCCATTCATCGGAGGTGACTGGTGCAATTGGTTACAGCGAGCTCTCTTCCTGATTCATGATCAGTGGTCTGAAACCCAGACCGACTGTCGGGGTGACAGGTAGGCCCCACCATGGTTTATGACCATGCCTGAGGTGGAGGTATTTATTTTACGCACGCACGCACGCACGCACGCACGCACGCACGCACGCACGCACGCACGCACGCACGCGCACGCACGCACACACACACACACACACAATAATACCACACACACCACACACAATAATAATACACGGCAGTTTACAATTAACTTGACACGACAAGACTGGAAATTTGCAGGCAACTTGCACGACCTCGTTCTCACCTCATCGTATTTGACTTTAAAAAGTGACATACACGCATTAACGTTTTGTCACAATGGCTAGTGGCGCCGGGAAAATGATTTTTACGCTCCCTCATCCTATTTTTGCTTTAAAAATGGCATAAACATAGTAAAGTTTTGACTCCATGGCTCCCGGGGTATCTGCACCCCTTTGCTCTCTCGGTTGCTACGCCACTGTCAGAGTCCAATTTTTCTTTCCCATATTATTTCGACGAGTAAATAGTATTTTTAAAACAGTTTCTTTAAATGTTTTAAATATGCATTAACAAAATGTATTGACATTTTGTAAGTGAAAGTTTTGTTTATCATATTTATATTGGATTTTTATACCTACGAAGATTGTAATTATTTGATTTTTTAAAAAGAAATAAATGTTAGGTCCCACACTTAAATTATTCGCTACGTAGGCAAATTTAAGAATTCTATTTGTATTTAATGATTTTTCTATGGTTTTTTTTATACCCTTAAAATAAATTTTCTAAATTTCACACAGGGTGTCCACTCTAAACGTGGCTCAATAGCTAATTCCTAAACCGTTAGATATGGATATATATTTCCAATCCAATTGGAAAAAATGTTTGAAATGATAAAAATTATGCTTTTCTAATACGAAAAAGTATTGCTGAAAAAATGAAGTTTAAATTTTTATACATTCCCCCGATCTTATTAGTCACATTTAGTAAAATAGTTTTGACACACTAACATTTCAAACAAAAAAAGTTCTACCCTTCTGCGATTTAAACTGATCGAATCAAGGAGCTCTGAATATCGCCGATTTCGACCACTTCAGACCGTTTCAATGAACGCCTCGAGGAAGATGCTCCAATCTACGCGCAACGCTGTTTCAAATTATGAAATTCAATTCCCCATTACTTAGTCAGTTTTAGTCGCAGAAGAGTGGAACTTCTTTTGTTTAAAATGTCAGTGCGTCAAGAATATTTTACTAAATATGACTAATAGGACCGGGAGAATGTATAAAAATTTAGACTTCACAATGTTTTTCAGCAGTACATTTATCAATTCAAATAACATAAAAATATAATTCTTTTTCGTTATTTAAAGTATTTTTCCGTTTGTATGTATAGTCCTATATCTTACGGTTTAGAAATTAGTTACCAAGCCACGTTTAGAGCAATATGCATTTTACGAATTTTTTACGTCTCTTTGGATCTGAGTGAAGAAGCACACTTAATTTTGTGCCCTATGTTCTTTTGAAACTTTGTTCTGATACACTGGACCTATTAAAAGATGATAAATTATTGTTATCTACTGTATACATAAAGCAGAAGTCGAGCTAACCCGCCCTGACTAAGCATCCGGGTCAATTGAAGAACGATTGCCAAGCAGGGGTGGCGCCAGTGGGGTACCGGGAAAACCAGGGCCTTCCTCTCGGGGATGTTGTGCCTTCCCTGCCGGGGCAAATTTTTGTACCCCGTTCACGCAACGGGCTCTTCAACTAGTAGATAAATAGAGAAAATTTGAGAGGATCATCATTACACTCCTCCTCTTGTACAGCAGGTGGTGTCTCTCTTGTCGGGCAGACTCTAATACCATTCCTGCTGCCCCGACAGCTCGGACACTGAGGTAGGAGTCCTACGGATCTATTCTGGGCCTTACCCAGTTGGTTGGGAGACATCCTTTTTCCGCATTAACAGAGGAAAAGTGACGTCTCTAACAACTCACTAGAATAGACCTAAACCATCATCGGCTACTTCTCAATCCCCCCACAGGAAGTATGTTCAGTTATCGGGTAAGGTAATTCAAAACACACCATTATTATGCCTACCGGGAAAGGGAGAACCCCATTATTTATCCGGTGACTTCTCATTCACGTACTCGTGGTGGCCGCCGGTGGGGAGCTACTGCGGTGGTTCTACATAAAGGTGGACATCTTCTCCGTTCTGTTAAAATAATATTTCTAATTTACTGTTTGGGTTCCAATTTATTTAGCAACATCTTTTATGTGAAAGTTTCGTTATAAAAAATATCATTGGAATATCACTTGCGCATCGTTGTCAGAAGTGAATTTCAAACGTAATTTTCAATTTTTACAAATCATAGATGTGGTATTCTTGGAAAAAGGCAAAATCCCATTTTTTTTTAAAAAAATTAGTCTGCTTAGAGTAATAATATTTCTAACCTGGAAGGGAATGTTTATTATAACTGCTTTTAGTTTTGCTTTTCGTGTCGTTTAATTGTTTGCATTTGTTCGTAACTGTAATTCGTTCCTGTTAAACGTCTTTTCCTTACAAAATAAAAATTCCCCTTTAGTCAGCAAAACGGAAAGGAGCCATAAGGTTGCAGGTGGCGTAACGCCAATACAGTGTTCTCTTTAGTTTCTTCTTATTCATTAATTTTATGTAATGTTTAATTTCTGCAATTGAAAACATTTAAAAATATTCGATGCTTTACCAAAACAATAATTTTTACCAAAAATGTACAAAAATTGCATGTCTTGCGATATATGACGGTATGATCAATAAAACAAACAAGAGACAACTAGAACAAATTTTTATCTTTGGTATATATAGATTTGCATTTCCTTAACAAAATTCGTTTAAACAAACAAAACAGAATAGAACATCATTATCCGCATATAGTATGAAGATGAGAAATATAACAACACCGCATACGCTCTTATATACAGATTCATGGCAAAAAGAACGTGGACACATTTTTTTCCTTGATAGCTGCCATGGAAACAGCAAAATGGAATCACAGGCATCACAAGCGTTCAGTTACGGTTACAAGGTTAGAAAAAGGTGTTAAGGTCGATATTCAGAGCTTTTTATAAAAGTTTGATCTAAGCGATGTAGTTTCTTCATACAATTCTAGAGTATTTGGTAAGGACGCAATGGGAAGTTCTTTGATGCAAGCATAGCTTTATTTGAAGCCATAATGCATTATTTACTGAAAGTCTACAAAGGTAAAATTTTGATTTTTTGAAAATCTTTTTAAAGTTTTTAAGAGTTTTGTCGAAAGTCAAGGTAGTAATTAGTGGGAAAAAAATGGAATTTAGCGTATAAAAGGGAATTTATGATATGAAATTGTATTGCACAGGCCTTAAAATATTCAATTTCATCCGGATTCATAAATAGTTTTTTACTCAGTGGAGTTCCGTTCTTATGAATTTCCCGCTAGCGAACTTATGTGTTCGTATGTAACCGACGAACACATTATCTCATTTTTACGAAGAGTTCCTTTTGTAGTTTTATTCCTTTTTAGTTTTACGAATTTCCCTTACTTTATTATTTTTTATTTTACGAATTCGCCTTACTGTAATTTTTATTCATTTTTATCCATTACAATCCATTTTTTTAAATTTTACATTCCATTTTTTTATTTCACAAAGACTCTTCTCACTGTAATTTTTATTCTTTTTAGCCGGCCTTAACACTTAATGCGGACCCAATGGAGAGGACAGAGTCGTGATAAAAGGACACAATAAGAGCACTGTGGAATGATTTTAGTAGCGGTTTAGAGGCAGAATAATGGGCTGTCTGTTCCTCTAATTATGGTACGAATCAGAAGCCCGCGAAGGCCTGATGTATCCTTTTAGAACTTTTTGATTAGGAATAAGATATTCTTATACATTCAAAGAAATAAATCCGATAAGAACATTCATTGAACTTTTGAATTCATTTTCAACAATACAGCAAAACTTTGATTAACCGTCCCCGTCCGGACCAAGGATGTGACGATAACCGAATAGACGGATAACATAAGTTTCTTAATACATACGTACTGGAACGTGATTTCACCGCTTTTTTGGGACGAAAATACAATCCTTTAAAAATTAACAATATATACACGTTGCACTTAATTTTACAAAATGTTCAATATAAAATTCAGTACAAGAGTAGGCAGAAATATAGAGCAATACTTTTAACTTTTTTAGACGACGATGGATAACAGAAACTGACGGTTAGACGAGTGGAGGTTAATCGAAGTTTGACTGTATTTGCATTTTCTAATATCCGACTTTTTCAAACGCATCCGAAGACCTGCACGAGTTCACAAAATGCGAGTTTATTGTACTTTTTAACAACATAGGCAGTTAAACAAATACAATAAATTTTAACTTGCTTAGTGATCGTCAGGTAAACATGCTTATAAGCAAAAGAATACACGTTACTAAAAGGAAGAAAAATAATAATTTATACTATAAAATGAAAACTCCGCTAGTATTTAAAAAGTAGCTAGAAACTTAAAACATCCACACGTTTACTTATAAGTAGTTTATGATAGACTTATTTTACACAAAACGGGTATAAAAAGTTTTGTTCACAAAAGTCTTACTGTGTCGAAACTTGCTTCTTCGTAAATTTTGATACCGACGTTCCTACAATTAGAATAAATTCCTGTTGATTTTAAACTTTAAATTTACTAAATTAAAATATGTAGTTTTGTTACGACTTGTTTAAATTTAAATGTCATTTACTGATTTTATGCATATCAAAATTAGTTTGATAATGCTTAAATGTGCAGTATTCTCTTTAGTTTAATCTCCAGTTGAGATTACTTTGTTTTCTGAAGCATATAAAATGCATAATAATTTACATAAATGGTATAAAAAGTTGATTTGGCATCTATGCAGGATAGTTTGATATGATCTCATTCTTTTTGATGTTTAACATGGATAAAGTGAGTACACAGGATATTTTGATTGCTTTTAGGAAGAGAACAACGTATTAAAGTTTTGTTTTCAGGCATTATTAAAATTTAGAACTGGTGATAGCAGGGAAAAAGTTTTCAGTAACAATTATTAAGCGAAAGAAAAAATTTCAATCCTGAATAATTTAATATATCTGATCCGGGCGAATCATGATTTTTATCCACATTTTTACAATACCAGATGTTATTTAAATTAAGAAGAAATAAAAATTGCACTAAACTTTTGATTTATGCTGCCATTAATTACAACAACTAATGGAATGGTTTTTAAGGATATCATAACTCTTTAATCCGACTTCATTATAAAATCAATAAATATCCGGAACTGTGTTGGAATTGAGGATTAAAGTTAAGTCTACAATTTTGTTGTAAAATTTTGTTCTTCTTGCTAGATGAAGGTAAAAATGCTTGAAACTGGGACAAAAGAAAAGCATCAAAGTATGTAACATTTTATGACTTAAATGATACAAAATTTAATCCTAGCCATTGTAAATATTAATTGGTATAAATACGGTTACGGTTTTTGATTATAAATAAATGTAAGGTATTCTTTAGATTAAAAAAAAACATTTTGAATCTTGTGTTATCTAATTTGTTAAAAAACCTTTTAGAAGTGTAACCCTCTCAAAACAATAAACATTTATATATTAAAAAATACAGACACATGTAATGTACTAAAAATCTGAAATATGAAAAGGTTAATATTTTTAGGGAAAAATATAATATTAGAAGTTTAGCTGATGGTTATATTCTATCAAACATGCAGTAGAATTCTCTGTTTTGTTCCCAGATTTCTTTGAATTTTTTACTATCTATGACATGATTTGGGCAATTGTAAAGATCAATAAAATTCCTAGTAATTTTCTAAATAAGGATGGTTTAAAAAATATATTTTCTTGATAGAAAGGATAGATATCGGATGTAATTAATTGGTAAGAAATATAAATATAATTTTTAAAAAATAAGTTGGCGAATTCATTTTAAGCTCGTGTAACATAGCTGAAGAGTTCCGAAAGTAAAACCTATATGGCGATCGTTCTATTAGCCAAACGATAAAACACACGATCATGTAAATACGTTTAACAGATTTTAAGCATATTCTAAACTAAAATTATATTTTTGAGATCCGTTATTGCAAATAAAGAAATTAAAAATCTTTTCATGAAATATTTAAAAATATGTGCTCGAGTAAAGAGAGTATGGACGATCCTATCAGCACAAGATGCCCTACAATATTCAGACGATATCTTTGTAATGTTGTGAGGCAGTTTTCTGCTCTGTTCATTTGTGGTAATGTAGAACTTCCATGCCTAAGACCAATTTCCGGTGTAATTCTTTGTTAAAGGGAAACCGGAAGTGGATCTCTGCACGCAAGTTCTGTGTACCTAAAATAAACAAAACAGAAAACTCGTCCATAGTGCATTTAAATGAATATATTTTCACAGGTTATAATTTTTATTTCTATATAGTTAATTAATGCAGTGAGAAAAAAAATCAACAAAATATAAAATAATAAAATATAAATAAGAACTAAATTCCAATATATTGCTACACTTTGTTAAAATAAATTTTAAAATCTCAAAATTATTTTGACGGTTCTAGTTTGGTCCGATTATAATGTTTTGAGTTTTAAAATTTGAAAAAAAGATTACAAGTCGAATAATATGAAATGACAAAAAATTTGATGACAGTTACATGTTATTAATAAATACACTGTATGCAAATGTGTTGCAACATGTACTATTAAAAATACATCATGTAAAGCAAAAAGTGTATTGTGTTGTGTATCATAAATAAATACATTACTGAATAATGTAGTTTGGTTATATTTCCTTTCTAGGCTAATGTTATATATTATCAAGCAAATTTCTTCAACACAATTTTGAAATAAGAAAATTGTAAGTACTCTTTAGGAATTCAAATTGATAGGTTTTAATGTTATATATTAAATAACTGAGCTTCTATAGGAGTCGAATATTGTTACACTTCCATGAGGTTTTATTCAAATGAGGTCAGCTTTTGCAATGTAGAATGCATTTTTGGTTCAATTAAAACATAACTATCTTCCATAATTTTATTAGTTAAGAGATTTGGAATTATAACAACAGTTGCCTTGCATTGTTTTATTTATAAGTCAGAATGAACCGAACAATTTTTTAAAATATAACAACAGTAAAGGATCAACTAAGCAAAAGATTTGTTATTCCAGAATAAAAAATTCGTATTCGTGCAATAATTATTTTAATTTTAAAAATGTTCATCTTTTTTATTTTTTAAGGATTTCATTTGTATATTTTTTGTTTCAACATAATACGTATTCATAAACGCATTCAGTGCATAATGTTTCATTAAAACTGTAAGTATTTGAAAAATCAATAATATCTTAATTTTTAAAATAGAAAAAGAATTTTACTAATAACGATAATCATCGTTTTCAGTAAATCATTTTAGTAACAGCCATCATTTTATTATTCCCCTCGCCATTTTCTATGTTTATTGCAATAGCAGTTATAAATGATTGCCATATAAGTTATTAGTTTCGGCACTCTCCGATAGATACCAGCACCGGAGCATTTCTAAGCTTTTGATAAATCTTAGACACTCTGGCGTAGTTTCTGAATTATTGATATGTTTCGATATCACACGTACACACTCGGTAGACTTTCTAGGGACACGGCTGTAAGCATTGTCTGCAAAACAATCATGCTGGATCAGACATTTATTTTGTACTGAAACTTTACTAAGTATCTAAATTTTATTTATTCTTTTATATAGCTTTTTAAGAATTATCCTTTTATGTTCCGAAAGATGATATGTATTGCGAATTCGTTGTTGTTCGATTTCATGATATACATGATTTCATGATATACATCATTTCCCTAAGTGCAATCTTGTATCAGTATTTTTAATTCAATACCCTTTGTTTATTTCAAAAACACATCTATTCCTAAAATCTTAATGTAACGTATTTGTCAAATATAACAACCTCACACCTAGATACGAATACGAATTTCCAAACGTATCATTACCATTTTCATCTAGGTTCCATTTGGCGTCAATATTCATGCTTGGCAACGACTGTTGCCAGCCTAAAAGAAGAATACCAAATCAGAAGAATTTCATATAAAATGTCTGAGCCAACATGAGGCAACTGGCAAGGTATAAAAGGTTAATGAGGTAAAAGCGCGCAAAATGGCTAAAAAATAACTTTTGTTAAGAGGATGGCAGGTGCATGTTTTGCGTTTTCTAAGGCTTTAACTGAAGGCTTGTGATGCCGTGATTGGAGTCATTGAGATATCGATATTATTTAAAGCACCATTTCCTAACATAGATCATCGATGAAAAATATCCAGTTTTGTTCTAGTGAGATCAGATGGTTGAAAGAGGTAGCGGATTCTTGAATATTTTAGTGCACTTGGAGGTTGTTTCTCAGG
Organism: Araneus ventricosus; assembly: GCA_013235015.1. Taxonomy (NCBI): domain Eukaryota; kingdom Metazoa; phylum Arthropoda; class Arachnida; order Araneae; family Araneidae; genus Araneus; species Araneus ventricosus. The sequence continues at coordinate 364,888 of BGPR01000456.1, forward strand.
AAAGAGTTTGGTATTAGTTGACTGAAATTTCATTCTTAAAAGTTAAAATAAGGAGGTCTTTTTGTTAAAGTGTGGAGTAAATTGGGCTTGAACAGAATTTATATTAGCAAAGGAGACACATGTAGTGCTTATAAAATATGAAAGGAAATCTCTTTTATGTTGCTTGATTTGATTAATTTTTGTTGGCGTTTTCTTTAATATAGAACCTAATATTAAAGATTAACCCTATATTGATTGTATATAATAATTATAATTGTTATTGCATAACTGGTATATAATTCATGGCTATATGAATTACGTGCGTTTATTATTCAAATGACTGGTTATAAATGAATTCAGGAATGTTAAGATAAAATGATCGTTAAGGTTATCTTTCATTAATGCCTACACGCCATGAATTAATTGCAGTAACTGGGGTTGAGCAGTGCTTATATTTTATATTCATATATTATATTCATTCATATTTAAAATTTAGCAGAATCTTACTCAAATTAAAGAAAAGGATTTACAATGATTCTCTTTTCAAGGAAATTTTAGAATGCAAACGAATTTCTGTTATTTAGTTCATTACTGTAGCCCCAAATAAAAGTTTATAGAAACTATTTTTGAAAATTCATTTTAACTATTAATCATGTTAATGATTAATAGTTAAATGATTAATAGATTAATAGTTAATGATTCTCTTTTCAAGGAAATTTTAGAATGCAAACGAATTTCTGTTATTTAGTTCATTACTGTAGCCCCAAATAAAAGTTTATACAAACTATTTTTGAAAATTCATTTTAATTATTAATCATGTTAACTTGTTTCGTGGTAAAATAAGAGCTAAATGGAGTAAAACTGATAGTTTGTGCGCAAAAGATTAGTTAAAAATTAAATGTAGATTTTACTGACTTTTTTATTAATTAAAAAAATTCTTAAAAATTAAATCATGTTCCTATGCTGCAGACATCCGATAAAGTATATTTTTTTGAAATTCATCTGTCCACAAGTCATTGTATATTATAAGTATTTTTTTTTTATTGCTTTTCTGAAATCGTAAAAGCTTTTATAGATTGTGTCATTATTATTTAAAACAAAAGATTCCAGAGAAAACTGATTTGAAAGTTTTGTCATATGACTAGAAAATTCATCTGAATGGGTTACCATTCACGATACTGATTTTAGTTTTATATGATGAAAAGGTGTAAATCAATGAATTCATCATCTGATTTTAGTGTATTGATTTTTGTATTACAACTGAATGTCATTCTGTTTTAAATCAGTGAAACTTGGCTAAGAATTGAGGGAAAAAATAAAATAAAACGGTATATTATAATTTAGAAAAGTTTCCGAATTGCATCCAGTTCTTCAAGTGGGCAAGTCGAAAAATAACCATCTGTCTATTAACGTAGGCAATATTTTTTTCCTACATATTTTCTCAGAAACACACAGGAGAAACAACTTTATAGAGGTGAACACTATGGAAAAAATACATTTAATCTGGCTTATAAGTTCATTATTTTCGCCGGAATAATTAAACCTCGACGTTCTTATTTCACTACAATCAGTGACCGCTCAAGTTGACAGTGTGTATATAGGTATGAGAACCACTTCATAGATGAATGACGTAATACGTGTGCCTACGTTTTTTATAATTATAGGAAAGAGTTCTATTAAATTAAACAGTTGTCGCTTAAAATAAAGTTTCACTGCATAGAATATTCTATTAACGGGGTCTAAATATACCAGTTACTGGCGTAGGAATCCGATAGTTTTTCCCGTACTAATTTGGGATGGTACATAGCCTCCCCGTATCTATGCGCTTAGTTTGAGTTGTCACTGGTTATAGAAACATTGGTGCATAGATGAAAACAAAGAAAGCCTTTTCGTGTGCAATTCTTGTTGAATTCTAGGCGACCCTTCGTTTAAACCATTTGCATCTTTAAAGCAGAATAATCTGCGCATGACGACTGCCAATATCGCTAGCTGCGGAATAATTGGTCCGCAGTTGATGATAATTGAATATCATCATGTCCGCATATGAAGACGGTCAATTATCACTAGTTGTTAATAATTTATCCGCGGCTGATGAAAATTGAACATCATCGCATCTGCACATGAAGACGACCAATTATCTGGAATCTGCAGAATAATTAATCCGCGGCTGATGATAATTAAACATTATTACCAGCGGCTATTGATAATTGACAGTTGTCACGTGCGGATTATTCCGCTTACGGATGCAAATATGCGAAGAAAAGTTTTTATAAGTGACATAATTGATACTATTCAGGGTGATTACCTCTTTCAACCACTGCGCTCTAGAGAACGATGACACAGATAATTTAAGTAGTCGAACACTACAATGCAACAACACCAACGCACATCAAAAGAGCATTCTACGGAACCAGAGATGGATCTGAATTTCCACATAGACAGATATCGACAAGAATACACTGAGAGCATGAGCAAACCCATCGAAAAATGACGAAGTGAAATTCTTGCAAAATAAATCAGCATGCTGCTGGGTAGAACATGGAACTAAACTCGAAGACATGAAGCACAGTGAGGTCCGCCATCTCGTCGAAACCACCCGTCTCTCAATGAAGATTACTCTCATTATTTTCTTATTTAAATGAAAAATAACAAATTTGAAATCACACAGAGAGATGCATGTATTACGATTGCGAGTTTTCAAAAATAGGATGAAGTTTCTTGGGTCCTTTGCTTTCTTGTACTGATGTCGCCATTTTGTCAAACTTAGTACCTGTATTCACCACATTCTTTTCTGCGTTCTTTTGCATTTGTGTGTGCATAAACATATCTGATGCATAAATTCTATTAGATAATATTTTTTTGATTATATACTTGTGCATATCAATGAAAATAACCGAAAGGACAAAATAATTGCTGGCTTCAATTCAACCACTAGATGGCACAATTTTGCTCGTTTTTCTTTTGTTTACTAAACAGTAGTAAATATAAACAAAAATCCACTGTCCTTCTTCGACATTGAATGCGTTATTTTATTCTCACTTTCAAAACCACCCCTTTTCTATTTGTAATCTTATAATCAGATACTTTCAATGTCTTGGTCCTCCATATTTGTGCGTCCCTATTACTGTGACACTGGTTGTAGAATTGGCAAAGTGAAATTTTCTGCTCTTACAAACCATCATTGCTCAACTAATTCGAACTTTTTAAAAACAGATTTATTTTATCTAGCGCACCGCCATGAACACCCGCATCGTAATAGAACACGACATGCGAGTTCTTCATATCACAGAAAATCTCTTTTTGATCACACATCTATGCGAAACAGAGAAACTAATGCCTCTACTCTTTCTCGCAAACATCCTCATAGAATTCTTTTCTTCGTCTTTCGGCAGAAACCTTTGCTTGTGGATTGCCAATCTAATAGTTCTCTCAGAAACGTCATCCAACCAACCATCCATCAGTCGTATGAGGTAATATTCATCTTACTTCTAGCAAAACCATAATTCTTGTGAACCATCTGCCATCAAGGACTTTAACGTAAAGATTGACGATGTAGTCCATTAATTCCACCAAGTCCATATAAATAACATACTTTCTTCGCATCACGTCTAAAGTGAAGACAGATAAGCGTTTCAAACAAAGGTATCCATCTCCGGTTATGAAACATTCCAAAACAAACGTAGATATTATTTTTGTAGCTAAACAAGAGAACATAAACCGTTATTCTCTCACTGATTTCCCCAGCTGAAAACAACAAAAGGAATTCCATTCTTCCAGAAAAAGAAATTTAAGAGTAGTTTTAACGCTATTATTTTCATTGTTAGTAGAGGTCCCTGGCACCTTGCATGTACGTGTCTCTTGAAGGAGGTTGAGCCAGTTCTTCGCGCGTGTCGATGACGGTCGTTGTTGCGCCGTAGGAGGGCTGTTTGACATCACTTAAAGAGGTTGTGACGTCTCCGTTCTCGTTGGCGAAGGCGTTCTCCAGGGGGTTCCAGGAAGGACCTTCGTCGGGATTGTCTTCGTCTGGGGGTTCAGCCCAAGGCTGCTTCTCCCCGGAAGCAAATATGCCGTAGAAGATGACTCCTGCGAAGTGGATGAGACTTGCGATGAGGAAAACCCTCTGCCACTCATCCGGAGTCTGGAAAGAAAGGTCGTTTTGTTAGTAATCCAATCGACGAGTTTTCTGTTTTGTTTATTTTGGGTATACCGTCACTGTTATATCGAAATGTCACATGTCAGTTCTGCCAAAACATTTGTACAGGTTAGCTACATCTGCTTTCAAATTGTTGTATGTTGTCACAAAATATCATACGTCGCTGGTGGTTCCGACTGCTACGTCAAAATTCCGTATGTTTTGCTATGTGACATACGACATTTTGATGTAACAGCGACGATACAGAACTTCTGTTTTGCCGCCAGACTTGTGATCAAGGATCGGCTCTGTCAAGGAAATTTTCAAAATTTCAGCACTTTGTTTGAAGATATTAATGAGCATTTAAAGTCTATTTTCGATTGTTGTAGCTGTAAGATATTTTGAAAATACCAAACTTAAGGTTTTTATTTCTGTAACTTTGGATGTTTATGAGTATTTATACGAGACTCTTTTTACGGAATAGCTGCCATAGCTACTTTGTTATAGCTTTTTACAGCGACAGATAAAAAAGAAAATATCTTCAATTCGTATCGAAACCGGATTCAGGGGCGGTGCCAGTGTGTGTAGGGGGCATAGCCCCCTGTCTGGGATGCTGTACCTTCCCGTTGGAGCAAATTTTGTACTCCGTTCACGCAACGAGCTATTCAACTAGTATAGATAAAGATCTGGCGAAAATTTGAGAGGGTCATCATTACGCTCCTCTCCTTGTACAGGAGGTCGTGCCCCGCTGTCGTGTCGGGGAGACCCATCCCCCCGTAGGGCGGACTCTAAAGCCACTCCTGCGGATGGTACTGGTTTTTTAGAACTAATCGGTTGAACTGAAACAGACGAAGAGAACTGTCAATGAATAGAATAGAGAATTCTACCTTTTATGTGAAAGAGACAAAAGTAATTTATTGCTGGCGCTCGAAATAGAAGCCAAATGAGTTAGCGATTACTTAACCAAACCTTTTCTAAATGGGTTTGGTTATTGATTTACTATACGAAGCTGACGACATGAAACTCGTTTACTGACGATCGTCAGTTAAACTGTATTTGCAATCATAGTTTTTACATTTGACATGTAAACTCTGAAATGTGAGGTTATGAACAATGTGCTCAAATTTCATTTCCATCTATTAACACTTTGAACCCGGCTAGAGTGAGAATTCAAGTGCCTCCTCCTGGAGTAAATTTTCATTCATGAAATCGGAATGAAGTCTTCCCTTTCTCTACAGAAATTCCAGGAGAACGACACCCTCGGTTGCACGATTAATTGCCAACAAAGAAAGGAACTAATTTTCTCCCATAAAATTCACACAGGCGCCCGAAACCTCCCGAGTCCGGCCTGTGTCGAATGAGGCGGTTTGAGGCGGGATAGGGCTCAGAGGGTTAATGGTGCAATTTGTCAAAAGAAAACATGATAGTTCAGCAACAATTTTGCTGTTGCTTTTTCCAGAATTCTCATGCTTTAAAAATAACCCCCCTATTTAAATCTTATTTCAAATAATTCTTAAAATAATTCTTCTTATTTTTTCCCTCATAGATATTAAAAAAAAGAACCATCCCAAGTTAACCCATTCCCACTCACATCCATCCCAAACTCATTAGAAGCGATCGACGCTCTAGGGAACGGGGATGTAACGTGGCGTAGTAGAAGTACTCAGAGGAAACAGAGGGAGGAGTTGAGGTAGCCTATGGATAAGGTCTCTGTTTCGATATCAGATGATGAATGGTTCGAAACTTAATTCCATCTAAGATTCACCATGCTCGTGGGCCTGATGCATGTTAAATGTGCCAGATTGGGTCAAATGTCCTCAAGTTAACGTGATATGGAAGTTTGGACTGGGATGTGCAGACTCAGGTTTCCTCCCTGTCATCCGAGTTATGATTTCCGTCCCAAAAATAGCCCTCATGAAGCTTCAAAAGGGAACGTTAATGTAACTAAAATAAATTATCTAAACTAAACAGAAAAAATACGGAAATCGGAACATTGCATATTGTTTCAAAAGTCTTTCTGTGGGTGTATGGTGTAAACAGTCCAACACGCAGGATAATGGAGAATGAAGGTTTATTTACAAATATGCAGGAAAACACGTAGCACAGGTACAGGAAACAATAGTTCTTCCACAGACTACCAATGTAAGCAGACAACAATTCACAGGTAATAACAGTTCAGCACTTTGATATTGAACAACACAAACAGTCAGCAAATAACTAATAACGACAATAACTGCACTTTCAATAGCGCTCAGCTCACCAGCTTCCTAGCTCGCACTGCAGACAAAGCTCTGAAGTCGTTTCCAATGTATCAACACACTCTCTCTGATACAGGCGCGGGTTGTTATATACTCTCTCCTACAGGCCGTGACGTCACATGGAGTTTTCTCTTATATTCAGGCGTATTCTCTTTCCTAATAGAAATATCGAGAAAAGGGTTGCATTTTCCGGAATCATCTATTTGTCGCCAAGGTCGCCAAATTTGTCACCAAGTCGCCAAAATGGTCGCCAAGGACAGGGGTCCCGGAACAGCCGCTGTCGTCATTCCATGCTTACCCTTGTAAAACTCTCTTCCCAACCATAGGACTAACATTGCTGGGAAGCGACTTTCCATGTTTGTAACAATATAATAACAAAGAATCCACGCATATGAAAAAAATAGTTTTGATTAACTTTTATAATCTGCATTCTGCTTATGTTTAAATGATGTAAAAATCTTTATAGGAAGATTTCGAAAAAAATTGACAAATATTATAAAAAAACATTTAATAATTATTGAAAAGCGTGTTTGAATCATAGCGGAACGATCACGCTTCATCTATTGGCGACACATGTCAGATTTAGTTCACAAGCTGAGAATTTTTAAATGCACAAGAATTATATCGCGTTATCTTTATGTCCTGTTGAGAAAGAAAAACAATTAAAAATTTTTTTATACAGTTGTGATATCTTAGGGCTAGTAATGGTTAATCATCCCAATGGTCATAATGAAGACATACCACTGCTACTGTATCAAAATGTTGCTTGTCAAAAACCACACACAATAAAACATAAGAAATTTGGATGCAGTAGCTGGAGCCATAAGCGAAATATGGGATTTGTTTTTGATCTGTAACTTGAGTTCTATCAGCTGATCATCTACAATGATTTGAGAGTAGATGGAACTAACCTACACAAGTGTTTTGCATCAATAAAATGTTGCGGTAAATTTGACATACGACATTTTAAAGTAACGGCGACGATATGCATGAGATAACAGGTTATTTACAGATAGCAAGTGATAACGAAATTGTGATAATATTTCTTTAAGAAGCATCTGCGAAATGATTGTGCTAATGGATTTCTAATGATGTTTACAGGCTATAAAAGCTGTGAAACGGACATTGACTGTTCTTCTTTCCGAATAACTTCCAAATTGCAGGTTGGTAGGCGACGAAGCACGATGAACTTTCGAGTGCCTTCTGATAGTACTTGCCTCAGTGCCACCCTAATTGGAGGTTGTAAGCTCGGCTACAATAGTCCTAAAAGGACTTTCAAAAACCCAGAATTAGAGAAATATTCTTCTTAACCTTCTTATCATGACGGTACTTGAAAGTACCGCTTTTATCACATGCTTATTTCTTCGTAATATGAAGGCCTATTAACTTCGGTTCCAGGTTCGAAACGCGATTCCACTGAAGATCCGTCGTGTAGTGGGCCTCTTACACGTTAATCATACGTAGGGTGTCAAACGTCCTCCCGCTGGTGTGGTACGGAAGTTTAGAGAGGGGAGGGGTGCCAGCTCAGGTGTCGTCTTCGTCATCTAACCGCGGTTCAAAATTATGAGGTCCGTCCACAAATAGCCCTCGTGTTTGCTACGAAACGGGACTTTAATATAACTAAATTAATTCTTCGAAATATGAACGCTTTTTTTGGCCGTACTCCTGGGCCTCGGTGGCCTGATGGTAAGGTGTCGACTTCTGGAGTCCAGGTTCGAAACCCGACAAACGTCCTGGTGCGCGCTGAATCCGTCGGGGTCAAATGTCCTTCCGTTGGTGTAGAATAGAAGATTGGAGAGGGGGTGCCTGATCAGGTCTCGTCATCTGGCTGCGGTTCAAAATTACGAGATCCTTTTAAAATAGCCCTCAAAAACGGAACGTTTATAACTAACTAACTTGGACGTTGTTCCTTGAACGACGTACTAACAGTGGCGGTTTTTCGCACAGGCGCTAGAGGCTTAGGGAACCTCAAAATATATTTGACGTACATCGCAGTGCTAAGCCGATAGCGAATTTACGACACTGGATTGGAGGAAGGGCCTCCAAAAACTTTTGCGCCTGTGCCTCCTGTTGTGAAATCCGCCACTGTGTACTAAAGAGGTTTCACTGCAATTGTAACTTTGTAGATGTGGCAGGGAGAATCTGTAAAATGTATTAGATATCTCGATACACCCATCTTTCTCTCTTTTTGTCTTTTGTTTCTTATTTCTTCGAAACACTTTTGATCCATGGCTTCACTAGAACAGAAAGTAAATGATGTTCTATGGTTGGCTTCTTTAAATTTTTTCATGCACTTGGATATGGAATTCTTGCGCGGTGTTTCTTTCCCATACTAACTCGAAATATTCTTTGGAAAGCAGAGGTAGATTTTAGCATAGCCAACAAGAAAATACTGTTTAATGTCCCTTCTAGTGAAGTCGTGTGTTCACAGTGATACTGAATAACAGGTAATTTTGAATTTAAATTTCTGAAAATTAAGAGATCCGTCCCCAAATAGTCTTCCCGTTGCTTCAAAGCGGGACGTGATATAACCAGACCTGACCGTTCTCCCAAAGACACGAAGAGTGCAGACCACGCAGTAGACGGCCGCAGAAATTAAATGATCTTAATTAACCACTTAACTTTTTTTGCCCGCGTGCCGTGCGTACTCTGGGTTATCGTATTTTTGAACCAATCAACTAAGTCGCTCATAAACGTTGTAATTCGAAACGAAAAGTACATAACATTCATAAACATCTCAAATGTTCCATGTTACCTTGCTTGAATCAAAACGATAATACGTGTCCCAAAGAGAAGATGTTATCTACTTAGAGCAGGGGTTCCCAACTTTTTTCCCCTCGAGTACCCCCCCCCAAACCATCCGTCTATGCAAAGAAGTTTTTATCAATAATTTTAAGGTTAGCTCAAAAGTGAAATGACACGAATTCATAACATTTTCAGAACTTATTTTTGATTTTGCATTTATTCCATTTTTACAATAGTATTAGTTCAACGCCAAAACAAATGAAATGCATTGTTATTATCTCGTTTTAACTTATAAGGATAGCTAAAAATTACACTTCGTAATAATAACCTGTTCTACTATAATTATTAAGCAGCAAGTATTCCACTTGCAGAAACAAAATTCTTTAACTTTTTTAATCCCTTATGCTTTCTCGTTTCCGCTATTAACGACTTTGATTTCATGTATCACAGGTTGGGAACCTCCCACTTCGACGGTAGGGAAAACAAAACTCTTAAGGGGTTAATTAAAAAAGAATTCTCCTCTTTTGGGTTATTCTGCCCCAAAGCTTATCCAATGATGTAAAAATACAATTAAAAAGTTGCGTGTCAATTAATTCAGGATATAAAAAGTTAATATTGTCTGTTTGTTTAAAAAGTACACTATAAATAAGTCCGTTTAGTTATGGACTTAATTTATTGACACAAGACATTTTTAATGAAAAACAACCGTTTTTCATACTCACCCCTAAATTAGTTAGATTTTCCTCCACTATAGGACAAATCATGCCAGCCAATGTGCCGAATCCGTTGGACATCCCCATTAGAATACTTGCGTATCGTGGAGCAATGTCTAAATGATTTACATTGAAACCTGAAAAAAGCATATTTACACGGATTAGTACAAAAGAGGTAAGAAAATCGTAAAGGAAAAGCTTTTTTAAAACACGCTTTTATTATTGTACGGAAAACGACGAAATAATTTTTTTCGCCAAAAATATGAGATTAAAAGGAAATCGTAAAAGTGTGAGGAACTGATAGAAATACTCTAAGAAGATTGGAATTTTAATCACGTCTATAGTGTATTTTAAATTTAATAGATAGAGGAAAGTGAGGTAAAACCGGTGCCTAAGACTGGAAGGCCCGTTGGAGCTAAAGTATTAGACATAGAATTTGTCAAATTTTAGTAAAATGTTTATTGTTTATCAGAGTACAATATATCCTTCAGAAAAGTCATAGTTTGACTACTTTTTTTATTAATGATTTTTTTTGCAGAAAAAAATCAAACCACCCGGTTTTACCCCACTAGTGGGGTGAAACAGGTTACATATGTTAACTCTATAGGGAATGAGGAAAAACTAGATTTTCAGCGGAAAAGTAGCACAGATTTTAATTTTATGTCACAATTTAAAAATAAAACATCTTTTTAAGATGTTACAATAGTTGAAAGTTTAAAGAATAAAGACAATTTTTTTAAGATTTAAAAATAGTTACCGTAGTTGACAATTTTAGAATAAAGACAATTAGTTTATGAATAGTAATAAGTAAGTAGGTAAGTAAGAATAGTAATAATTCATATAGTTGTCGAATGTAAGCGAAATTCGGTTATTAGAAAATAATTAGAAACACAGAATTGAAAGCGTCTTAATCATTAACAAATATTAATGACACTGAGAGTGAAAATTGAATAATATGGCAACTATGAAACGTAATTGTTATTAAAAAATCTTGTTATTGAATCAAATCTAATTATTAAATTAAATCAAATCTAATTATTAAATTGGTTCAAAATTAAATAAACAATTAAAATATTGAATTAATTACATGATAAAAGCTATAGCAATGGAACATGGAACTTATAACTTCACCAGCGCATTGAAAACTGCCGGTTTTGGAAAATTAGAATAGAACAGAATAACAACAAAATTAAAAGAAAGAATCTAAATTTTGTACAAAACAAGAAACTGGAGAAATGTAATAGACTTACTGGGTTCTCCTACTATTTTAATGATCCAAATCCAAAACCATAAGAAGAAAAATAACCCAATCCAAAAGCAAAAGAAGAAAAATGTATTCTACGTAATTCTTTCTTCTTTAAAATTCAAACTAAGAGACGAACTCAGTCAAAATGACGATGCATTAAATAAAACCAAACGATTGCAAAGACTTCAAGCAGAAGATTTTTAATTGTACATACATTTTAAGTTTTATACGAGAACAAATGAATACATATCGTTTATTTGCAAGCGAGGAAAAAATAAAATAAATAAATTTCAATTCTTTTTAAAATTTTGACTAAAATAATTCTTTGTATAATTTGAAATTATCACAAAAAAAGAAAATATTGGAAATCGAAATAAATTGGAAATGCTTTCCATCAGACCATTTGACTCAAAGGTCAAATAGAAATGGCCCTCACAAACTACCAAATATCTCTTGGGTCGGGTATCCTTAGTTTCCCCTAGTACCCGGTTTTACCCCGAGTGCAGAGGCTATAAAAACGAACTACAACCGCGCAATTATTTTACTAAATCTTTATTGTTTGATAGGATATAAATCCGTAGTAAACTTATAATGAGGCGGACTAAATATAGTTTTTGTAATTGTAATGATTAATAAGTAGGGATAGTTTGAAAGCAAACGAACATTGGAGAGTTGACGTCATAAAACAAATAAACCTTCACAGACGAAGTGAATTCAACAACAACAACATGGCAACTATGACCATTCTTTTTACTTTCTCCTATACGAAGTATACAAAGAGAAAGTATTGTAATCGTCAAAAAAATTCGAACTCGAGATTTTGACGAATCTCCACGTTTTAGACCTCGTGTGTGTCTGTCTGTCTGTGAACACGATAACTCAAAAACTATTAGAGCTACGGGGATGAAATTTCGTATGTGGTCTTTAAACATAATTTGTAGGTTTCTATCAAATTTTGGACAAAATCCGTCAATGGGAAGTCTGTCTGTATGTCCGAAGTCATGCGAACACTATAACTCAAAAACTTGAATAGCTAGATGGATAAAATTTCGTACACAGTTTTATCGTCATGAATGTAGGCCCGTATAAAATGTTGGGCCAAATCCGTCAACGAGTTGACTGTCTGTCTGTCTGTCTGTATAATCGCATACTTGTTAAGCATTCGTTTCAAAACCCATCTCCATTGCTAAGTACGCGCAACGCGCACGCACGCACGTACTTATGAATCTCTGGTACCAAGCGGGAGGATTACGTCAATTTGTCCTTGAGACGGAGTTTGTGATGGATATGTTTTATCTTCTGTTTTGTTTTCGCTCGCTCGTATAATAGCGGATTTTGCTGGAGTGTGATGGAAAATAAATATTGTCAACTTTTAATACATAGGCATTTCTTTTAATACGATTCTTCACTTAAATATTTTACAATCACTATAATCTGCAATGAAAAACCTTCTGATATTCGTTGCATTCTGGATTACAGTAGGTTTGATTTTTTTTATCTACGCAAAGGGAGGGGAAATGACAATTTTTTGACCAGTATACGAGAAAGTTTAGGGGAGACCACTCCCACTGGTTTCTTCACTAGTGGAGTATAATTCAGAGTTTTTCCACTAGAAGGGAGAATTAATAGCGCCAAAATCAAGGTTCCGGTTTTACTCCACTCTCTCCTATGTAGAAATTTTCTTTCTTAAGCTATAGGGGTTTAATTTCTGTATAGTATTTTTCTCTATATTTAGAAGCAGTTTTCTTCGCCGAACGTTTTCACGATTTTTGCTTTCACCTCAATATATTTTTAATAAAAAAATATTTTCTACTATTTAGAGCACAAATAAAAGCGTGTTTTTATTTTCTACTTTTCAGTCTTTAATATATTTCAGAATTCATTATTATAAATATTATGGAATCTAGGACACATTTTTTCTCTCAAGTTCAGTAGTAGATGGCGCCACGCATATGGAAGCAAAATGTGTTTAGAAATTCACCGATTAGCTGACAAGTAAGTTTTTAAAATATTGCATTTCCGTCTGGAATATATATTAACTATACAAAATTTCAGATTTCTAGTACATTAAAAAGTGAATGAAAAATCGATCACAAAATTCCATCTTTACAAACATGAAACAAATTAAGTTTAATAAAAAAATGTAAAAAAGTTGGACCCTGAGTTATAAGGCATCGGATTTAATATATTTGATTCTGCTATATGGGGCTATTTTTAATAGCTATATATATATTCAATACCTCAGACTGATTACAAGTATTATTGCTACGAAGTGAATTGCTATATAAGTGTAATATAATTCATTAGAAGCAAATTATAACTAAGGAGCCAGAGAAACTGCACGACATAAATGACATAATGTTTACATAACACCTTGTGAGAGGGATAAAATTACCTGAAAAAAATTATTTGCTTAAAGATGCGAATATAAATTGAAACATATTTTCTTAAACTCATTAGGAGACACTTTCTCGTATATATGCACAAAAAGGTACATTTTGTGTTAAGCTTCATAGGACAATAAAAGGAATCGAGTATGGATTGGGACTTCTTGCTTCTGACCATTTGGGTCCTGAGACATAGCGAGTTGTAAGTGGTACCCACGCCATAATATCATTTCTTCATCCCCGCCTGTTATCATTAGTGACTTAACTTGTAGAAGATATCTTTCGTCACCTCATCGTATTTGACTTTAAAAAGTGACATAAAAGCATTAACGTCTTGTCGCCATGGCCAGTGGCGTGGCGATTTCTTTTTATCCCGATTGTCATCAGTGGCTTAACGAGCGTAAATGGCACCAGGGCAGTGGTACCCATCGTATGACTCTATATATTATGACCTATCATAATTTGCTTTAAAAATGGCACAAACGCATTAATGTTTTGACCTCATGGCGCCCCCTAAAACTGGCGCCCGCGGTATATTTATCTCCTTGCTTCCCTGTCGCTACGCCACTGATTGGGTCCAAAATCTGATACATATCTACAATTGCGGTGTCTACACAACATATCAAATTTAATTTATGTAGCTTGTTTCATTTTTCAGTTATCGCGTTCACATATTCACGAATAGAGAGACCGAAAGACAGTCAACCTTTGGACGCATTTTGTCGAGAGTCTGACACACATCTATCTATATTTCTAGTTGTAAAACTATGCAACAAAATTCATTACCTAGCTCAAAGATTCCCAACCTGTGGTAAGCATACTCTTGGGTGTACGCGAAGGACTAGTTGGGGTTACGAAAAGTTAAAGCTGATAATGGCGGAAACAATAAGGGACTAAAAATGCTAGAGAATTTTGTTTCCCGAAGTGAATACTTACTATTCAATAACTATACCACTTGAATAGTTGATATAATAACAAAGTGTAATTTTTACCCATCCTTAAGTTAATGCGAATTTATTACAATACTGGTTTCATTCGCTTTGGCGTTGAACTAATACTATTGTAAAATTGGAATAAAATCTAAAATCAAAATAAGTCCTGCAAATGTTATTATTTCGAGTACTTTGACCCAAGCTATTAACGTTATTGATAAAATCTTTGTATAGACGGATGGTTGGGGGATGAGAGTTGGATATGACACTAGGGGTACTCGAAAATAAAAATATTAATCGAGGGCTACACGAGGGAAAAAAGGTCAGGAACCTCCGACCTAGCTAGATGCATTTTTGAGTTATTCGTCTGAAATTGAACGCTGGAAGGTAGGTAAGGAAGACTTCTTGTTGAAAGATTTAGTTTAAAATTTGATAATCCATCATCCTTTTGGCTTTCATCCTTTAGGCCTTTTGACTTTTGCATTTTCATCCTTTTGGCTTGTTGCATTCCTGAGTTATCGCATTTACAGATCGACAGACAGACAGGCACAATTCAAAAAATGTATTTTTCCGACTCAAGGAGGCCTAAGCCGTGATCGATAAATATTTCAAATAATGAAGACGCATCAAAATCTCGAAGCAAAATATTTTGATGATTACAATAATTTCTCTTTCTTTTCTTCGTATTCGAGAAAGTAAAACAAAGATTTAAACTTGACAGAAATATTATTTTCGGACTCGAATGTTTCTAAAATAAACGGATTTTTTAATTCAACTCCTCATTGACAACAGAATCTATATCTAATCTAAGCCCTTCTCTTTGGAGTGAACTGGGACAAGTGGGTACATTTATGCACGCTTTTAAAGAAAGAGATTCACGATTTGAGAGACAATTTTCTACAAAATAATCTTTCAAATCCAAATAGTTACGCATTAAGTTATTGATTTTTCCAACGGTACCTGGTGTGCCTCACAGTGGCAGCAGAGATCAATACGAATATAATTCGGACCTCAGCTGTATTTTAAATAGCACAGTTCCGTTCCAAGAACAATTTGCCTATTTTAGGCTCTTAACCATTACAGTTAAATAAGGATATAAGTATCAATTTATCGATCGTCCCTTTACAATTTCCAAATGCATTTATCTGCAGATGGTATGCCACGCTGATTTCATCCGCATTTTATAATCATGCGTAGAATCCCTGATCAAATCATTAGACGAACCAAACATTTTAAATATATTTATCAAGGTAAAATGACGATCTCCACTCGTCATGCGACTTTTGAACGACTACTTTAGAATATAATAATGATTTAATTACTTTAAAATTTCCAGTGTAATGAATCTGGCACTATTGTATACTTTTTCATTACTTGTGTAAATATCACAGATCATAATCACGTATTGTTTGACGCTAGAACTACTAGGTACAATTCACAGTCAAACTTTGTTAATCAGTCGGATTTTATTCTTGTAAATAATAAGTCGGAACATCGATCATTTTATGCACATTTTTTTCGTGATTAAATTCTACCGGAAGGGGTTAAAAGAAGAATCTCCTTTTGTTTTTGGAATGATACCCAAGTACGTTTTCATGAAATAATTGTTACAAATAATGAAAGGCTTTAAAGTTAAAGCAATATTTATTATTATTTTTACAGACAAATACGAATGAAGCAATTCTAAGTAATTTTCAATTTTTTATCATTTAGTCGGGTGGGCCTTTCGCCACGATAATTGCTTTGTCGCCTTGATTAATCGCCGAAGCCGCCTTGATTCTTCTAGGCATGCTGATGATGCATGATCGAACAGTCTCTTTTGTCTGCATCTCATTTACCCATATTACAAATGCAATGGACCTTATGCACCGTTTGGGTTAGAGAGCACAAAAAAACAGCTGTGGAGGAATAAAAAAAGCAATCGGCCTATAAGCGACTCAGAAATCAAAGCAGTTCCGAGTCAGCTGTTTAAGACTGACCAATGGCTGCCTCCGGTAGGTCACGTGTCAGAGTATGTGACGTCACATGCATAAGGTCCATTGCTAACTCCCCAGACTTTCGCACTGCGCGCTTTCATATCTGTTCGATGTCATATGACCGGCGGGCGAAGCGAAAACATCCTATTAACCCTCTGATTCCTAAGACCATTGGAATAGAGGGACCTTAAAATACGAGAACGCCCGAGTTCCTCTTCCAAAGATAAAGGAAATTCACCTCCCCGCTCAAGAACCACAATGACAGATGGCACTGTCTGAATTCTAAGAAAATCCCCCTTTTCCCCCAACCCATCTGGGCGAATCACTCTAACGAAAAAATCGCGCGCCGCGGGCGGGAAATCAATGTCACTTAACAAAAGGGTGTAGAAATTTCGTAGCGATATTCGGACGTTTCGGACGCCCAACGTCTTTTGCTTGAAGAGATGTTTGGGACGTTCCCGTATCGAAAGAGTTAATGTTTTCATACCGCAAAGTAGTGGCATAGGAGCGAAAATAAGCCAATCAAAACAAAAATATTTGAGTTATGTTAAACACAATACCTTTAAATAATAGTATATCACAAAAAAACCTTTTATGCGTCTAATAATTTCTCAAGGGACTGTACATTTAGTTTTCCACGTTCTGAGGTACGTATGTTGTGTTAGTTAACGTCCCGTTTTGAAGCTGTATGGCAGCTATTTTGGGGCGAACGTCACTATGAACCGTGGTCCGATGGCGAGGACGGCACTCGAGTGAGTGCTTTGGCTCCACTGCCGATGAAATGCTTGGAAATGCAAATGATAAATATTCTTTCATTGCTTATTACGAATAGCTTAATAGCAATAATGAAACAAAAGCAGAAACAGCATATATAATTTAAAAAAATAAATGGATTCTCTAAAACTAAGCGATAGATGAGTTACCTGAGATTGCGAATCCACTGAAACCAACCGCTAGAATGAGTCCGAAGAGCACAGCCATGTGATTTCTGGCGAAAGCAACAACTAAGAGGAACACGGCCTCCATTCCGAAACCTAAGAGTGGACAAAAGGTTAACTATTCATATAATGTAAAATTTTTAATGAAGTAAAACGAGTTAAAAAATAAAAGGTAGAGCAGCACTACTATTGGTGAATAATAACATTAAAAAAACCCGCCTAATTATTTAAAATAACCGTTTTTACCGGGAATAAAATGCAATATTTGCTTCCCGGCAAGGAAAATGTGTATTACTGAAAAAGGAAATATGAACCACTAGTCCAAAACATCATATTAATTATCATTATCATTCATATTAAAAATATTTACTTTATCATTCGATGTTTTATAAAACTTTTTTGCCATTTTCTTAATCAAGTTTGCAAATTCATAAAATCATATCAAAATAATACAAAATGGTAAATACATCCGTTAAATTTGATTAAAAGTCTTGAAAATTAAATATTTTTGAAATATATATTTGATAATTCTATGAATTAGACTATACAGTGAAAGCTAAATTCTCATTTAAATAGACCACTGAGTATTTCATTAGAGAACGAAAGGTATTAATCTATTGAAACAGTCGTTGGACAATAAATTTTAAAAAAATCATTAAAATTGAAGTAAAAATTCCTGGAAAATACGATCGATGTGGTATCGCTGAAAAGCTAATTTTTTTCAATTTTAAAGTGGTGCAAAAATGGTTTTTCGCGGTAATATGCCTCGAAGCAATTGAGGAAAAGCTCTAAAATTTCGATTAATTTTTAATTAAAAATTCGATTAAAATTATGAAAATCTCTTTTTGTTGATCATCTAATACCAAAGAATTAATTGTCTGCCAAATTTGGTAGCTCTGGGTCCAACGGTCTGCCCTGTCGAGCGTGGTTTTTTTTTTATTGCACCACGCAATTTACAGACAGTATGTCGACTAAAAAAATTATCTTAAAAAACTGTCAAAAATTTCTGTTACTTTCCTGTTTTCAGAATAAACGGATTTTTTTTCCCAGATATATGTTAATGCCATTTAAATGACTCTAAACATTCCCTACCGTATGATATTGTTACGAACATGGGAAGTCGCTTCCCAGCAATGTTAGTCTTATGGTTGGGAAGAGAGTTTTACAAGGTTAAGCATGGATTGACAGGCAGCGGCTGTTCCGGGATCCCTGACTTTGGCGACAAATTTGGTGACCTTGGCTAAATATCGAAGTGCTGAACTGTTATTACCTGTGAATTGTTATCTGTTTACATTGCTGATCTGTGCAAGAACTATTGTTTCCTGTACGTGTTTTCTTGCATATTTGTAAATAAACCTTCACTTTCCATTATCCTGCGTGTTGGACTGTTTACACCATACACCCACAGAAAGACTTTTGTAACAATATTGACAGCACAGTGGTCCTTTCGATCGGACTTTTGCATGACTAAAATTTAACTATGAAAAGTAGTTTAATTTAATGTTAATATACTAGAAGAAGTACACTATGAGTTTAAAGTTTTTCACTTTTCCCGTTTCCTGAAAACTTCTTGGGACAATATGTCCGAATCGACTGGAACTATACCACTAAAACATCCGTAAAACCCTCTTTCCTGCCATAAGATTAGCATGCAGGGAAACAACTTTACAGCTTCGTAACAATAATATTTCCACTGTTAAGCACGATTGGGATCATGTATACCACAAAAATATTTATTCAAATTTTCATAAATCTGATATTAAAAAGACTAAATAATAAGAACTATTTTACACTAAGTATGGAATAAATATAGTTGTACTTACTATAAGTTTTTTTAAAATAATAGACCAATTGGAACTTGAGTAATGTGCGTGCTGAAAGCATAGTCAGCTATTAGGAATCTGAGAGTGTTTCCAAGTTTCTTTAATTTTATTTCCTAATTCCTTAAGAACACTGAAAACTTAAACAACCACCTAAAAGTGGGATTTATTTGCCGATAGGGGAATGAAGTCTAATCTCTGGAACTTATATGTGCTTAGGGCCGAAAGGGTTAGGGGACTTCCCTCAGGTGCTTGCTGACAATCGCGTTACACGTCGTTATAAATCAAACAGATCTCATCTCGCTCGTTACCAAACAAGTGTTCTTGGAATACACATTCGATCTTACATTTTTCTAAATGACACAAATCAGAATATCAGAAGATTCGGAGTCGGGATCCTCAGCTCTGAATCTGTCGGAGTTTCCGAAGCAACTTAACTCTCTTTTCCCGTAGGTTTAACTTTTGATTTGGCAATAAGTTTCTGCCTTTGATTAAACAGTAGTATATTGTTAAATTAACCTTAACAGCTAATTCGACAAAAGATTCGGAATACCTACCTCCACAGTTGAATAGCTTTCTGACACCTGTTGTTGTTAGAATTTCTCGCCTTCTGAGATAATCTGCAAAGTAGCCTCCAATGGGAACCACAATAGTCATCAACAGGTGGGGCAAGGCCCCGACTATGCCAGACTGAAAGAGAAAAATAGCGCTTTAGAAAAGAGATGATTCAAATTATTACTGCTTTATAATAATTAGGAACTTCAAATAGGCCATACTAAATTACTTCCATATTTGTAGAGAACTTCCAAAGTTGCCGAGATGTATTTTTTAAAAAAATCAATTTCTCGTTTTATTTTAAAAAGTAGTGTTTTTCTTACTGAGTTCTAAGAGGTTTAACAAGGAAACATTTGTCAGTGGTTGCTTTCAGTACTTGTTCAGAAATAAAACCAACTTATCTAAAATGCGAGTTTCTTTTCAACCTACGAAAAATCCTCATTAAAATATTGAAGTTAGAAAATCTTTATCTCTCTTCTACATTATTAAGTAAAACATATATTGGAATATATCGCAGTAACAATGAATCTTACGTAACTTCCAATAAATTCAGTTAAGTATTTTAGATTTAGAGAGAAAAAAGCTCCTTTAAGGACAATAATAAACGAGAATAATACGTGAATTAATTGATGGAGAAAAACAGCAAAACTGTTTGCAAATATTAGTGTTCTAGCTCATCAACTAACGAATTTAGTGCAAATTAAACATTTTAAAAATCAAAGTTTTCAACGAAAAATGTCATTCTGATAAAATAGCAATTTTTTTTACATTTAATTCACAATTCAGTGAAAGTACAAATATCTAACCATTTCAAATATAACGACTTTCCAACTGTTTACCATTCGGTTACATGGATATTAAAATTTTTTTACTACATACATTATCATATCAAAATATCCGACAGTGTTTTCTAAACTTTACTTGCTCAACTATTTAATTTTAGGATATGACAAAAGAATGTCCTGTCGAGATTTTCACAAATTTTAAATATTTCTACGCGACCTCTGACCGAATGCTCATTGTTTTAGGAAGCCTAGAGAATGATGCTTCTTGTTAACCTGATAATGTTTTCGGGCCAATCTAGTTTCTGTAAATTGCGCGATATAAAAATCGTAATTCGCAGAATGCAACGGTCTGCAGGGTTGGCTAAAACGTTGGACCCACAGCTACCAAATTCGGCACAGAGTTACTTTTTGTGCAGTAAGTGGTCACTAAGAAAGATTTTTCAAAATTTTAATTATTGAAAATTAAGAGAAATTTTAATGATTTCCCTCAATAACTTCGGAGCAAATTATTGAACAATAACAGTTTTTACACCTCTTTAAAATTAAACCAGCGGGAGTGGTCTCCCCAAAACTTAATTACATGGACGATTCTCTAGCGGGTGGGGAAAACGCGTGAATTGTTCGCGCCTTTTTTGCGTCGTACAATGGCGAAGAAACCAAATATGCAATTTAAACGCCTTTTTTCAACCGATTGGAACGAAAATTAGGCATGGATCTACAATTAATATTAGCAGACCTCGTACCAATTGTCATTTATCTAAGTCATAGGGCTTAGAAGTTATCGTGTTAACAAGTATGCAATTATATAAAAAGACAGACAGTCAACCCTTTGACGGATTTGGCCCAAACTTTATACGGACCTACATTAGGGTGTCCCAAAAAATGAAAGTCGTTTTTTTTCTACGCATACCCTCTTATTTTTTTCCTTTTATGTCAAAACAATTGTAAATAAAGTTTCATGTAATTTGAACCACGGTAACCCGTGCCGACTTGCGTCTAAACGTGTCAGTACCAGCTTACTCAGGACAGAGCACATCCACGTGTCAATGTGCTTATAATTCCAAGTTGTTTTGTTACTAAATGTTTGTATAATTTTTAATCAGTGAACAGAACATGGCAGTGGAATTGGGTAGTTCTAAAAAAGTGATATTTTTAATAAGGAAAAACAACATCAAATAACGGGTTCAAAACTTTCCTCTAATGGACAAGTTCTCGCAGTTTTGTTTTACAATATTCGAGAAGTCAATTTAACTGTTAAAGAAATTGGAAATTTCGCTATTCGCGTATGTATTATCTTTTGGGAAAAAAACCGCATACTTACAAAATCGTTGCCAAATTGTGTGCGGAAATTTGTTAACATGTATCAAGTTTGGAGAGACTTACAAAAAAAATGCAAAGAAATTACAAGACGTATTCAAGAAAGCGACAGCAAGAATTTATAAGTAATTTAGACAATTTGTTCGACATTGCACACGCTGATGCACTTCAGGTAATGAAAACAGAGGAAGATAGGATGCTCTTGCAGCGCTACAGAGAGCCGGGCCGACCTGGTCACTTAGGTGGAGTGGATAAAAAACTGACCGACATAGAGGAAAGGGCGCAATTTCCAGTTGTCAAAGAAGAAAATCGGCGAATCAAATATGTTTCCGCTTCAAAATCCTCGGCATCATACGAACCATTGCAAGAAAATTCCTCTTCGAATTCTAGTGAAAATATAGATTCAGAAGATTTCCCAACACTGATCGAAGGCTCAGAACCTGGGACAAGTAAATCAGTAATGAGGAAAGATTTTATTACTCCAAAGTTAGTTGGTACATTAGACAGGTGTCAGTTAAGTATGGGAGATTCTGTGTTTGTTCTTGAAGTTACTATTGATGCACTTGGATGTAACATTGACGAATTTCCGATAAGCAAGTCTTCAATTCAAAGAATCCGAACAGAAAAACGGAAGGAACGCGCGGAAAACATAAAAATTGATTTCTAAAACCAGGTACCGGATGTAGTGACCTTACATTGGGATGGCAAACTGTTGCCTGCTTTGAGTGCTCGAAAATCGAAAGAAGAACGCTTGCCTATAGTTATTTCATATGGACTTAAAAAACAACTCATTGCTGTGCCGAGACTGGATAATTCTACAGGCAAAGAACAGGCACAGGCTGTTTGGAAGGCGATTTTAGATTGAAATCTCGAAGACAAAGTCCAAATTCTCTGTTGTGATACTACGGCTTCGAATACACATCGTTTTAATGGTGCTTGTGCGCTCCTCGAGCAAAAATTTGATAGGAAGGTGCTTTTTTTTTTCTCTTGCCGCCATCATGTATACGAACTGGTATTAAAGGCCGTATTCGAAGTGAAAATTAAACAAGTGACAACAAGCCCCCGATATTCCACTCTTTAAAAAGTCCAAAGATAATTGGAAAAACATCGATCCCACTAAAATACAATGCTATAGGAAAAACAGTGGGATTGTTCCGAACCGTAACCGAACTTGAAAATTTGCTTGATTTTTACGGCGCTGAACTTAAAAGTGTTATGGTCAGAGACGACTATCGAGAGTTGATCGAACTTTCTATCGTATTTTTAGGTGGAGCTACAGAAAAAAATTAAAATCAGACCTTCGGGTGTCATGCACCAAACTAGATGGATGGCCCGAGCGATTTACTCCCTAAAACTATCGTTATTTAGTTCTCAGCTGAAATTAAACACCAAGGATAGGAAGCACTGTTAGATTTCTACTTGTTTATCGTGATAATCTACATTAAACCATGGCTTCAATGGATTTTGGCAGTTAAAGCACCCTACAAAGATTTGTGCTTTCTGAAATCTTTGAAAGCTTACGAAAAAGTGAATGAAAGTATCTCGAAAGCTGCTTTACAGAAATTTAGCCAGCATTTATGGTATTTTACTGACGAAATAGCAGTATTGGCACTTTTTGATGATGATGTGGACGAAGAAACAAAATTAAAAATGGTGGCAAATTTACATAGAAAAATTTTCTCGACTTATGAGAAAAGATACATTCCATCGAAGGAAGAACTTTGCGGTTCATTGTATGGTGAATTTGATACATTGATTTTGTAGTTTTTTATTTAGTTATTTATTTATATCACGCAATTATTACCTGTTATTTTTTTTTTTTTACAGAGAAAATCATTGATGATTTCATATCAGTCAAAAGCCAGTCATGGTTTTCTAGAATCAAAATTGATGATAGTTTTCTCAACGAGAGTCCCTCTTCATGGGCGAATAACGCTTCGTTTCTAGACGCGAAAAAGACAGTCTCAATGCTTAGAACAGTTAATGATACAGCTGAAAGAGCGGTAAAAATTATGCAAGACTTTCATGGTTTAATAACAGTTGAAGAGGAACAAAAACAATTTTTGTTACGCTGCGTACAAGAACACATGAAGATCTATCCTGACAGTACAAACCAAACATTGAAATGAAAATATGTACAGTAATGTCTCTTTTACTGTAATATGGTAATAAATATCTGCTTTGAATAAATTGGTGTCTTATGCACCAAAGAAACATACATTTTGCAATCTTCCCATAGTATTCCCCGTACAAGATTTCACGTTCAAGTTTGACCTAAAGTCGGCACTGGTTGCCGTTATCTTATTGCAATAATACGTTTTATTTATGTTACTGAGGTGAAATAAAAAAAATAGAGGGTATGCGTATTCGATCTTGGGACACCCTAACCTACATTCCTGATGATAAAACTGTGTACGAAATTTTATCCAACTAGCTATTCAAGTCTTGGAGTTATAGTGTTCACATGAACGCAGACAGACAGACTTCCCGTAGACGGATTTTGTCCAAAATGTGATAGAAACCAACAAATTATGTGTCAAGATCACATACCAAATTTCATCCCTCTAGCTCTAATAGTTTTCGAGTTATAGTGTTCACACACAGACAGACGTAATTCCAAATTGGTGTTTTTCGAACTCGGGGAGGTCTAAAACGTGGAGATTCGTCAAAATCTCGAGTTCGAATATTTTGACGATTACAGCACTTCCTCTTTGTATGCTTCGTATACGAGAAAGTAAAAAAAAAATTACCCTTTCAGTGATACCAGTTTTATTCTCGTACATTTTTTAAAACTCCAATAAATTCTCCTAAGTTAATTTTAAACACAATTTTTGTCGCAATGCTTTTTATTGTAATGAAATTCAAACCAATTTTATTGTTTCATCAAATCTTTCTCTCTCGCGCTTTTTCCGAAGTTAAATTTATGATTATAAATTGCTTTCTTTGGACATTAATTTCCAAAGCAGAATTTTCACTTTAATTTTTATTAATATAATCAGTGGCGTAGCCACCGGGGGCGAAGGGGTATTGATATCCCGGGCTCCAATTTTAGGGGGAGCCATGGAGAGAAAATATTAGTAGGATTTTGTCATTTTTGGAACCAAATATGATGAGGCTGCGAAAAAATAATGGCGTCATTAATCCTGATTATGATTGAGGGCGAAAAATCTTAACACGCTCCGAGCGCCACTTAACCTAGCTACACCACTGATTATAATAGTGCTGGTATTCCTTTGGAGATTTCGTGATGTGAAAATCGTCACGAACAGAATGAAAGGGCTGATGCAATCAAGCCAGGCGAATATAAGAACAGATGAATCAAGTCTAGAACATTATCATGCTACGATGTTTCGGTCAAGCGGTTCGAATTTTCAGAATTTTCTTTACTAAACTAAAAGATTTCCATTAAAAATTCCTCGCTTTTACCTGGCAAGAGACTCGTTTTATACTTACTTGATCCACTTCCAGATTCAACACTTCTTTAAAGAACATCGGCTGCGATAAAAGTAAAAGATAAAATGTCCAACTTCTGCAGAAATTTGCTACGATTATGGCGTACACTGGCATGGATGTCAACATTGCTTTCCAAGGAGTTGTCTTTAACTGTTCAGAGAAAAATTAATGAAGTGATTTTAGTTTCAGATTTTAACAGCAGATGGCGACATGATAAAATAATAGTTCGCGCTTAAATATACATGGCGGTGGAAATTATTAGACGAATTTAAAAATCTAGATCATACAGATAACATCTCTATCCGAACTTCATAAAGCATTATTTGCAACTTGGAGGAGTTTTATTCATTTTTTTTCCATAGGAATTTTAGCTGAATATTTCCAAATAAAATTTTTCTTAACGATAATTTGGCGTACAAAAGTGTAGTTACTTTTACGAAAATCATTTACTGTTTGCAAGCTAATATTTATATTTTGTGAGCAAATACAAGACAATAAAGAAAATAGCTGACAATGATGACATTGGTACCGAATATACATTGAACATATTTAGAAATTTTGCAATCTTTTAGTACCTTCTTGTCCTTAAGGGAAGATAAACATTTCACGACTCGGTATGAATATGAGCTCTTGATAAATTTTCAAGATTTATTTTTGATCACTGAAACCGATCGCTATTAATCGATTCCTCACAGATAATTGAATACATTATCGTAATTAATCCCATTTAGTCTAGCGTAACTGGCCAGGTCCATGAGTAGAAGAAGCGTGAGAGCTTTTGATTGCCAAAGCAAGCTTGAAGCATCTGGGTATCACCAGGCTCAAGTCTGACTAGATCCAATATATTGGGATAGATTGCCTAACTGGAGGACTTTCAGGGGAACTTGGCCCACATTTGCATTTCGCATGGAGGAGAATAAAAAAAATCTGCAGCAACCAGACCGATCGCAGAGAGCAATTCACTGCTAAAGCTACCTGTATTTTAACCCTTTGAGGACAGCTGCACGCTTAACGCTGGTCGTCCCCAAAGCATTAGTAATGCTGGTTAAGAGCAGCAGCCAGGAAAGAAGCCACGACCTTCTTCCTCCGATTCAACTTCCTCAGCCATGCAGTGCTTTAACACAATAAGAATATGACGGCATAATGAGCGATAATACGATTGCATTTCTGGTTTCAGACCAATTAACTAAGTTTTCATTTTTGTGGCAATTAATTACTAATATAATAGCCCAGATCTGTCTCTCACTGATCCGGTAACGCTCTGACGTCACCAACAATAAAATTCGTTCCATAGCACTGAGAGACGTTAAACATAAAAATAGGGAAATAAAATTTGCTATCGATTGATATAAAATTTATCTCGCTATGATCAATAGTTCCCTAGAAATTTTAAATTATATTAATCCTATATTTCAAATTAATTTCCGTTTTTTTATAGAAAGTAGTAAATCACGTCAGTGGTGTATCATGCGCGTGATATAGTTTGAACGCCACGATGCATCTGATTATTTATTGAAATTGTGATGATATAATTTGATAACATTTTTTGGCAACGTTTGACAAGCAGAGAAGTGATTTGTTTTGATTAGAATTTCGCGAAAGAATTCCTTTGAAATTTTAACTTTTGACTTACGTTTGACAAGCTGAGAATTTCATAGTTATTGAATTATTATGCACACATTTTGTATATATTCTTTACTATAATTTAAGACTTTATAATCATGAATTAGTTTACTATATTTTTTACGATGAATACCGACGAACTTAATAGAATAATTAAGATTACTTAATTAAGTAGCTAATTATATTAGTTAATTAAGATGAATAGCATTAATCTTAATCTAACTTACTTAATTATTAATTCACTCTAGTGAAACATTGAAGGGAAATCTCTCGAATGAATAGGCAATTTTCACCCGTCATACCATGACGGGTGATTTTCTAGTAATCTAAGATTATCCGATTTATTATTTTCTCTGAACTTAATTAGCGGAGCATCTATATTGTTTACAACTGATCGTTAGAAACTATACATAAATGCTAATTCTAATCCACCGGGAATCTTAACTTTAGAGGCTAATGGCTCTTGACCATAACAATATTTTTGAGTCGTTATATATTCAGCTTTCCAGCAATACGTTGACTGCCAGAGTACATTTAAGGTTTCTGGTTCCTGAAGCCAATTGGATTCAATCACTACGAAGTTTCGACGAGATAACTCGTATTTGGCGTCCTGGACAAAACTGCTTACTAAGAGTTATTTCGTAGTTGGCAGCGAACATGTTAAAGGCTGGTTGAAGTAAACGGTCAAATACTTATCTCTTTAGTGCCAATGGTAATCCAGTACGATCCGGAAATCTGCCGTCTTGGAGCCCCAGTGCTTTATCAAAACTCAGTTTTTTGATATCTTGAATAAATTCTTTTATACAAAGTATGCCTGAATTTTTGCATTTGAATTTATTAACGTAACGTAAATATTAAATACTAGACAAAGTAGTAGTGATAAGCACATGTTCTCCGACTGAAACACTCTATTTATGCTATAGATATCAGAGTAAATGAATTGGAGACATACAAAAAGCAAACAAACAAGTAAAGTAGAGGAAAAAGTACTTGAATAGTGATTGGGCTTGCGAGTCGAGAATATCAGAGGGATACATGATTTTTTCCCTACAAGAATGTGCTTTTAGAAGACACTTACTTTTGAGTCCGGAGTCGCGTATCTTAATCACTAGACAAAGCGAACTCCCATTGCCCGAAGGTAGACACTGACATATATACATCACAGAATAAGATGGCGCAGCACGGATGCACTACATGCTTTTGGTACAAGAGATGCACACAATTAGTAAGGATAATTTGGTTGTATTATTTCACTGCAAAATTGATTCGTAGTAACTTTCAAAATTTTTAGGTGGTTTTAGTGGCCATGGCCATTTTGTGGTGGAATTCCGATATTCAAGTTTACTTTGATAAAGAGTCAGAGAGGCTTGAACAGCAATTTAATAATTTAGGTGATAATTTAAAGTAAGAAATATATTTCTGGATAGTTTCGTGTTATTGTTTTTAACTCTTTCAATTTTACTTGCGACTATGTGACAACGAGATGCGAATTAATGCCTAAACTGCCAAATCAAGGGTTTATGGCTTCCTATTTCATTACAAACTTTCTATAGCAATTTTATTTTTAATAGTATAGATTTATGGAAAAATTTAAAATTTTGGCCAGCTTTAATTATGATGATGCGAAAATAGGAGTCAATAAATTAACACTATTTACAGTTTGATAAACATTTTGTAATAATATACGGAAATGTTTTACTTGCAAAATCTCTTCAGAGCGTTTAAAATACTGGCGTCTAGAACAAGCCCGTTGTGAAGAATAAATGTGATTTTTTTTCACTTTATGTCTTTCAGTATTGGTGTGGGCAATTTCATATTTAGATGACTGTAGTTTCGATGTTTTTTCATTTGTAGAATGGTTGACGGCAACTGTCTCAAAATTCTGGTTTTTTCGTCTTGAGTGGCATACTATTTAAATACTGCATGGCAATTAGAAAATATTTTGCAAAAAAAAATAGGGTTGACTGAGCGAATATATTTCCGATTCTATTAAGACAAAAAAAAAGATGAAAATAATAAACAAGCAACAACAACAAACAAATCAGTTATGTTTATTATCAACAGACACAGGAATTGTATCTTACCGTTGGCAGGGTTTTGGAGACGGGTCCGATGCTGTTTTCTATGTATATGAGCTCCGCCTGGCTAATGGTTGGATGGCAGGAAGGCTTTTCGAATGTCAGCCATAGCCAGAAAATGTACCAAATCATACCGAAAGCTCCTGTAGGCATAAAAGGTATCAAAGTTTAGGTGATTAATATGCATCATATCTTGACCAAAAGCATTTCATGGCGATTGGTTGTTTATGAAAGGGAAATTTGTCACTGCTGTCAAATTACATGCTGTCTTCATCAACGGTTCGCTTGATATGATGTGGAAAGTGGAAACGATTGCAATGCAATACGAACAAGTTTTGAAAATAAATATAAATATAGTTTAGTGGAAAATATATTAATCTGAATTGGGTTTAGATGTTATTAGTTTAAATTACCATTTGTCTGAAATTGAACTGTTTTAGTTCTGCTATCAGCCGTTGAAATACAGATTAACGTTTTTTCTTGTAATGTTAGCGGGAAACTTTATCGAGGAGTCAACGAATCAGAATTCTGCATCAAGTGTGTGAAACTCGCGGCCCACAACAAGCATCTTTGCAACAAACATAATATGTAACAAAATTTTTGATAAAAGTTCGTTAATTATTTATTAATTTAAAAAAAAATTAAACTAATTATGCATACGTATTAATAACGAATCTTTACATTCGCCAACGCTTTACATGGACACACCATTTCCTCCACCAAACATTTTCACTTATGAAAGGAAATAAGTGCCCTATCAGATTCAGAATTATTGACATTCACCTTAGACTAGTTTTGAAATTCGTCACTGGAGACAAGATCCTCGAAGTAGAAAAGTTGGTAACGGAGAAGAGATGCCACCTTGTCAGGAAGAAAACATTTCCGTTGTTCTTGTTATTTGTTATGCTGTATTTCCGAAATAAACGTCTGTTTCTGTGAAAATTGAAGCTTTCTTTCTTATTTGAAGGCCCACATACCTTTCGACCTTGTTCATTTGGCCCGCACAAGGATTTGAGTTATACACCCTTGCTCTACATCGAAATGAAGAGTAGAGCGCATATCGCAATGGGCTTGGTTCTGAAGCTTCAATATTGTTACAACGCTATAAAGTCGTTTCCCTGAGATGCTAGACTTGGCGACAAACTTGGCGACTTGGCGATAAATTTGGCGAACTTGGCGACAAATTTGGCGACTTGGCGGCAAAGTTGGCGACCTTGGCGACAAAGGGAATTTTCTAGAAGGACCTCAAACTTTCCACCTATTTCTACTGCTTTCATGAACTTTCTAGAGATTACGTCACTTCCTGTTGAAAAGTATAAAGGCAAGCTCTCAAGCCAAGAAGAGTGAGTTGGGAATTTGACCTGCAAGCAAGCTGGTGAGTTAACAAGAAACCTTTGAGCATTGTGTTGAGATTTATTGGTAGTCTCTGTTGTGAAT
The DNA here is from genome assembly GCA_013235015.1 of Araneus ventricosus. Taxonomy (NCBI): domain Eukaryota; kingdom Metazoa; phylum Arthropoda; class Arachnida; order Araneae; family Araneidae; genus Araneus; species Araneus ventricosus. The sequence goes on from BGPR01000456.1 coordinate 395,262, forward strand.
TTTTACTAGTGCTGTGCTAATACTTGTGCTACGTTTCTTTGCTTGAGAATATTTGTAAAATAAAGAGCTTTATTTTTTTAATCCTGCTTATTGGATTGCATTCACGTACACCCACAAAGTAATTTTGTTACAATATTGTGGTTTTATCTTGAACCAAAAGAAGCTTCTCGTTCTTAAAAGCTTTTATTTAAATTGTTTCATGTTCGTTTTTCTTTTACTCATTCCTGTTGCGCCAGGATCCTGAAATTTTGACAATTCTTCATTCTGGCTGGTACAATATTTTAATGTTTTCAGAACCTTAATGTCACTTAATCGATTAATTTAAATAAATTTTGATTCCATACACGTGGCGCCACCTAGTAATGTATTTCAGAAAAATTGATTACAAGATTCCATATATTTATAATAATGAATTATAAATGAAAGGCTAAAAAGTAGAAAATAATTAAATTTAAAAACATTTCCACCTTTTAGTAAACCAATTAAAGTTTGTTTTTAAAAACCGTTTTTATAAAATTTATTTCCTGAAGAAGTCAGTAAAAACTAAGACAAGGGTCTCGATACCGAAGACAAACGATGATAATTAAAAAAAATTTGTTTAGTTTATTTGCAAGTTATAAATTGCGAATTAGCTACGTATTCAAAGTGACAATGCATATTGAGGTAATATTTTAAAAGTTGAAACTATGCCTCTTTATGTACAATTTATACACATTAAATACTATTTCTGATATCTATATAGTGTGCTGTATTTTCTTTTGTAAATAAATATTTTATCTTTTTTTAAATCGGCTTTTATTTACATTTATTCAAGTTTGTCTAGCTGCAAACCACCTGAAACATGAAAGATTTAGCGTAATATCATTAATAAAATAGCAACATTAACAGTACTTCATTTCGAATGATTATAGCATGCATAAAATGATTCTAGAAATAACTTTAAAAAATTAAATTATTTCTAGCAATATTATTTCACGATGATTTTTAATCATTATTAATGAAGCATCATCATCAACATTATTTTATTTCAAATGATTGTTGCATACATAAAATTATGCTAAAAATGATTGTTCCACAATAATAATAATGAAAAACAGGGTTTTCAGACACACACCTTATATTGACAAAATTCTTTAAAACGATAACCACTTCTTTATTACATCTTCCACATCATCATAGCAAAATTAGATATACCATTTTCATCTTTTAGCTCACCCATAATTTTTTCAGAATTACTTCTAGTATAATTATTTCAAAATTATTTACAGACATTATTAATAAAACATCAACACCAGTTGTATTTTATTTCAAATGATTGTAGCGTACATAAAATTA
>BGPR01000456.1:396606-437127 GCA_013235015.1 Araneus ventricosus
AGTTGTATTTTATTTCAAATGATTGTAGCGTACATAAAATTATGCTAGAAATAATTTCTCCAAAATAATAATAATAAAAAAATTATAGGATTTTCAGACATACACCTTACATTCGCAAAATCCATTAAAATGATAGTCCACATCTTCAAAACAAAACCAGATATTCCATTGTCATCTTTCAGCCCACCCATTAAATATTAAACACGTCCATTTTCTAAAACACAGAAACTGAAATCGAAAAAACGCACCCATCCCTACTGTACAGAGATCAATAAACGTACACGGCAGTACAGAGGAAGGGTTTTTCCGTAATTCAATCCTTTTGTATGGATCTGCCTTGGCTGTGATTTCCCGAGGGAGGAAAGGGTATAATCTCCCCGTCTTATCGAGTGCTCTCGAGATGGCTTTATTTATTGCGGGACATTTTATTCGCCTTAGGGGAGAACGCACCGACGATTGGAATTCACGCGAACAAAAACTGGGAGACTGAAAGGGGTTTGCGAAGGGGTCGTCCTGCCATTGAAACTGAAATGGGAGGAAGATAATTGCATTGGATTCGAGAAAAGGGGCAATAAATCAATACAGAGAGGCTATTCACACATTTTTTTTGAAAAACTTTGACGTAGTATAAATTAGAATTTTACACGCTTTTATTAAACTCTAGTCTGTTCATGTTGGATTTTAGAATCAACTTTTCTGACACTTCTTGATTTAGTAGACTAAACCAAGAAAATAATTCTCTGAATTTTGCTCAATTGTGTGGTTCCGATGAAAATACAATATTTCAGACCTTAATTAGCAATTAATGGCTTTATTTAGTTTTGGTTCAATTCAAGAGGCGCCATCTGGTAGAAATTTTCTATCGAAATTAAGTTCTATTTTTATTTTATTTTACCGAAATTAAGGACCGATTTTAAGATTTCATTATATTTATAATTAGCTCCTTTAGCGACCAGCTGGTTCTCGGGGATTACTACGTGCGAAAAATTTCAATAAAATCATTTACGCGTAGCTTGATCTTAATGATGCCGTGAGCAAAGTATTTTTAAATTTCAAACTTTGATAGACACGTATCTTATATTATTTTAGAAGACTTACACTGTTCTGTTCATTGTTCTATGAACCTTCCAATCTGTCAGCTAAGCCTAAAATCTGAGTTTTAATTTGAAACAGTAAATGATTAAATTTCAACTAATCTAATAACTTGGTTACTAAATCACTAAATCGAAATATGGTCGTAATATATAAAAGGATGAAAATTGAAATTATTAATTATTATTATTATAAATAAAACGATAAAATGCAATTATTTTCAGAAAGATAAAAATGTTTGGATGAGGTGTTCCCTACTAAATAACAAATATTTGGAGATGATGTTTTAAAAAGTGCAGTCTACGGTGGTTAAAAAGAGGACATTCGGTTAAAATATGAATGACTGTGAAATCGACATGGCATGTATTTGCATCATCGAACCCGTTCGCCGAACAAAAGGTGTTTGTGCGTGAAACGGGAGTGTATTCCCGATTAGAACCAGAGCGGTGTTTCAGATACAATGACATTTAAAATTTCTTCGAATGCAAAAGAGGATGAATAATTGCACTGAACTGAGGAAAAGGAGAAATGAATAAACTATACAGAAAGCTTTTTAGCCTGTTGAATGCATTTAAATAGGAATCTGCGAAATAAGATTAAGAGAAGTGGGGAAACGTGAAGAAAAGACAAGATTTGCAATAAACTAATGATTGAAACTGAAATAAGAAACTGATATATTTCTTTTAATATAAAAATAAGATTGAAAAAATTCGATTATTTTAGAATCATGAATAGTTTTATCACTCTGTCTCATATATGTTTCGAAAGTTCTACCGTATTTTGAATTTTACGAAAAAAAAAGTCTGATTGTAAGTAGAATGGCGTTGTAGAATACATTTTTCAGAAATGAAAACTTTTTCTTGGTTAGCTTTGTTAATGCAGAATCCCGCTTCATTTTATAAATAATTGTTTAACAAGAATACTACAATAATTAATTTCTTGAAAAATTTATTTAAAATTCTAATATTATATTAAAGCTCACAACCAAACGGAAAAGATATAAATACAACATACAACTTGTTTTCATTTTATGTTTTGTTGGAGAACGCTTTATTCTTTCCGTATTACAAATCACTTAAAAGCACTCTCATAAATTGAATTTCAAATCTGTGGAGCGTTCCTGATCACTCATTATTCGGAGCGGTGGAAATTGGAGACTGAGCTGGAAAGGTTAATTTGAGAGCTCAAACTTTGACCATAGAAATGAGGTGCATCTTTAGCCTGTAGCGCATATCAGTTTGCCTAGAACTATCAACCGATCTTAGAAATGTGGTTCTGAAATTTTCGGGACAGATTGATTCGAAACTTTGAATTCGTAGTTACATTTTCAATACACTGTAAAACTCTATACAAGTCTTCTCGAAATCAGACTATTCAGTTTATTGATCAGACAGGGAGGTCCCTAAAAAAAGTGGGGCCTGGTGCAAATTTGACCTAGCTGGGCCTTGAAATAAATTTCGTACAACAAAACGCTTTATTGTATTGCACAGTTTGGTATAGTGAAGATTAAAGGAATGCATGAAAATGATAATTAAATTATCTTTATAAAGCTAATATTTCAATCACACAAAAATCGTTAATTAAATCAAATAAAAATAATTGCTTTATAAATATGATTTGGTATGCGACTTACTACAATAAATTTACAATATGTGATTTTTGTTTCATTTTCATGCAAGTTTTATAGAAAATTCGCTGATAATATCGTCATAATCTAATATTTTGGGTAATTCGGAATCGATATACAAAATAGTTAAAACGTCCTCGACTAATGCTAGATTTCAAGTAATTTTTTATTATTATTTTCAATCTTGAGAAAGTTCTTTTTGCAGATGCGACGATAATTGATTATGTCAATATAATTTTCAAAAGAGTAACAAAATTTGGATACAATTCAAATGAATTATTTTTAAATAAATATTGTAGTATTTGCAGAAGACAAAACTCGACGACAAATTTTGATTTCGTTAAATAAATCAATGCAATCAATTTTTGTTCTGCAAAATCAGTCGGCGGTGCGGAGCCTTGAGCGGTCGTACCTTTCTAACCCCCTCGGACCGGCCCTGTGATAAGATATGCCTTTTATTGGCGTACAGATAACTGGGGATTAATCAATCAATTCATATTAGTTCGACCTACTTCTGTATTCAATTGCAAGTGGATCTTCTAATTTCTTCAGTTAGTTTTTATTCATCCATTAACGCCCAGCTTCCTCATTTGAGGATAGTTGCATTCACTGTTCCGTGGTAAAACCGATCGCAGTTCATTGTTTCTTTGCTGCTTTGTCTAAAAAGGCAATGTGTATCCCTAAACTCCTAAACAATTTTCAACCGGCATATATGGGGGGCAGGGAGGTTTCGAACGGTGCGAGCACGCGTGGCCCCACACAGTTGTAGGAGTTTGCAAAATGAAAATTGATTGTACTGATTTATTTAATGAAATCAAACTTTTTCGTCGAGTTTTGCCTGCCAGGACGCACTATTGCAAATATTACAATAATTATTTAAAAATAATTGATTTGAATTTTATCCAAATTTTATTACTCTTTCGAAAATTATATTGACACTATCAATTGCCATCGCATATGCAAAAACAACTTTCTCAAGATTGAAAGTAATAATAAAAAATTACCAAACTGTATTATTTATGAAGTAATAATATTTGTTAATTTAATTATTAACGATTTTTCGTGTGATCGAAATATCAATTTTATAAAAATAATTTAATTATTTATCATTTTCATGTTCTGTACCAAATTGTGCAATATAATAAATAACAAAATGCACTGAATTATTTTGCTGTACGGAATTTGTTTCAAGGCCCCGCAAGTCAACTTTACACTAGGCCCCGCTTCTGTCTAGCCGTCTCTGATGGGGGGTTGGGGCAGATTGATACGCGGGGGGGGGCAGTGATTCAGTCCATAAATTATGAAGTTCGAATGGCTCAAGATGTTCACATCCTCTCACTGTAACTCTTGCCACTGTCTCTTAGCATAGGGTATATTTTTCGGCGATGTTCAGTCAAAAGTAATACAAATCCAATAAAAATAACTTTTCAAATTATAAAGACAATTCCAATTAAAATTTAATCAATTTAATTAAAAATATTAAGTAACTTTTGATATCTGAATTTTAATTAATTCTGAAACAGCCTTTTCTTTCATATTTCATTCATGCTATCATAATACTGTAATTTTTTTGAAAAAGTTAAATAATAGAGTTTTGGCATATAATGGATTAATTATTTAAAATTTAAATATTTATTGAAACAGTGCAAAAACTGTACAGAAGACATTGGAAAGAGACAAAGGGATTAAAACCGATAAGGAAACATTGGCCTCAAGAGTTAAATGTTGAGAACCTTCGGAATATAATTTCTCTTGGAATGCTAAACAGATAATCTAAATTAATGGGCATTAAATTTAAGTGGCCCGGAGAAAGTTAGCTCAAAAAAGAAAGGATGTTAAATGTATTGTTGCAAATCACAGGAGACTACAGAAAGCTATTCAAGTTTTTCACGAAGGAGGAGTTGTTTTAAGATCGTCTGGTAGATAGAAACGGAGTGACATTTCTTCGAATACAGTTTGATTTATTAAGTGACTTTTAGCTGCATATTCCGCATAAAAATGTCGGCCTAGAAACAACAGATTCTCTTGGAAGAAGAAGATAAATAAAAGGAATTTTCAGTGCAGGTTTGTCAACATGACAGATTAAACGCTTGTTTTAGAGCCTGCAGGGAGACCGTGGAAAAAGCAAGAAGCTTGTCTCTTTCTCAGTCGCTTACTTCACGATTCTTTTTATTTATTAAAAGATAGTTAAAGGTATTTTGTTGTTCTTATTACGGGAGAGTAGGAAAAATAAAAAAGTAAATAGAATTTATAAAGCATGCATGTTGTAAGACAGATTAAATGTTTGTTTCAAAACCAGAAGCAAGGCCATTGCAGCAATCATGTACATTTAAAATGTACATTTTCCTCATCATATCCAGTTCCTGATTTATTTAATGTAAGAAATTCGGAAATATGTTCATGATAGTGTTTTTAAAAAATATTTTAAAGACAATTTAATTTTAACCTTTATACGCGGAAAAGTAATTAGATGCATAATTATTCACCGATTTACAAGAGCTCATAATATTGCTTTGGAACGTAAAAAATATATTTGTTTAAGTTCATTTTTCCTGAAAAATTATTCTACACCTTCCTTCAACTCTGTAGGTCGTTTTTTAACTATCGAAATCAAGAAACGTCAAAATGATGCACCGTCTAGATTGGCGACTGAGAGTCGCCTCTCGAGTGCAAAGGGTTAACCCTTAAAAGCCCGATCTTTAAAAAATTGATTTAAAAGTGTTTTTTGACTTTAATTTCTTGAATAAAACATGGGAAAAGTATTTCAAAAATTCCTGTTTTAAATATGGCTCATGGCTAAAATGCAGTTTGTTGCCAACTCACAACACTGGGCTTTATTTCAGAAAAATATTTCCTTGATAAAATTCAATAATCTCAAACACAGTTGATTTTTAATAACTAACTAGCTGTGTGGCCCGGAGTTGCACGGGCTATCCCGAACAATGCGTCATTCCCTGGTAGAGACGTGTGGTCAAACGAGGCTTCGGGATCCACATTTTTTCATATGCCCGCCTCCGTTTTTTCAACAAATATTGTCACTTACTTTCCCAACAAACGTAAATATTCTTTCAAATCTAGTCTTTTTATTACTTTATTTTAATATGCCCACCTCCGGTTTATTTCTACAAATATTGTCACTAACTTTCCCCAAGAAACGTAAATATCCTTTGAAAACTATATTGTTAGATTAAAACTTTTCAGTCCAGCCTTTTAATTATTTTACAGCTAATAACCCGGCTTTACTCGGGATCCACATTTTTTATATGCCCGCCTCTGTTTTTTTCCCCTACAAATATTGCCACTAAGCTTCCCCAACAGACGTAAATCTGTTTTGAATCCTCTCTTGTTGAATTAAAACTTTCAATTCCAGCCTTTTCACTGCCTTAAAACAGTATGGTTTGTAGGAAAACGCGAGAATTCTAATGTTTAGCTAATAGTAGACTTTACAACTGATGATAGGCTTACTGGAATTAAAATAATTTGAACCTGCCTGAACATAATATTTAATCCATTGAAAGCAATGAACAAAATAAAATATACATGATAATATGTATATATATATAAAATGCATTAGTATCTACAAACTTTAAAAACAGAAATTGCCATTAAATTTCTAATATGAAATTCTAGACTAAATTCTAAGTTTGCTTAAATGATGATAGGCCTAATGTAATTAAAATAATTTGAACTAAAGAAACTTTCATTAATCAAACGAATTAAAATAATTTGAACTAAAGAAACTTTCATTAATCAAACGAATTAAAATAATTTGAACCTGCCTGAAGAGAATATTTAATCCATTTAAAAAATGAACAAAATAAAATATATATACCAAGTTTGTCTGCAAGAGTTAACTAAAATCATAGCACCTTTGATCCGCGCGTGCACTAATGACGGAGTACTACCAAACCAAACACACAGATCCCCCCTCGCGTCAGCTATCTTCGACGATAAAACCGAAATAATTTTAAAAAATTATATAAAATATTGTACAATGCTACAACTGCTATCATTGGAAAGATAATATTTTGCACTTTAAAATGATATAAAAACTCTTTTTGTTCATCAATTCTTTCGGAAGTTATTGGCAAAAAAGACAAAATTTCAAAAAAAAATGAAAGAAAACTATTTTATTTCCGATCTTTATAAATAAAAACACGGAAGGTTGCTAAAAAAGAAAAAAAATGTCATGCGACATGCACGATGAAAAAATTGTTCAAAACGCTCTGCAAGGCATACCATTGGATCTAGAGCTACTAAATTTGGCAGGTAGTTACCTCCTGGGTGTTAAATGCTCAATTTAGCCCCCCAAATTTTCAAATTTTAATCAGATTTTTAATTAAGAATTAATCGAATTTTTAGAGCTTTTCCCCAATAACTTCAAGGCATATTACCTCAAAAAACCATTTTTACACCACTTTAAAATTGAAAAAATTAGCTTTTCACGTCAAGTCATATTTTCCTACAATTTTTACTTTAATTTTAATGAATTTTTCGAATTATTGTCCAACGGCTGAGGCAATAGATTAATACCATTCATTCTCTAATGAAATACTCAGTAGTCTATTTAAATGGGAATCTAGCTTTCACAGTAAAGTCGAATTCATAGAATTATCAAATATATATTTTACACCACTTTAAAATGCAAAAAATTAGCTTTCAGAGATACAAATTCTATTTCCGTGCAAATTTTTCTTTAATTTTTTAATTTTTTAATTTTTAAATATATTTTTAACTATATTTTACAGCAATACTTTTCATTGCTTTAGTTACTGCATTAAAACACAAGAGCACTTCAACGATATGAACCAAGGTTACTTGAGAATAGTAAGGTTAGGCTCACAGAGAGCGGAAGAATTGATGACGTCTCATTGGGAGCACGCTTCTTCGTCCCAATGTCACTCAACGGAATAAATAAATTGTTTGGGAGCTCTTTTAGCTACAGAATTTTTTTCTAAGCTTGATTTTTTTGGAGAAACGTTGTTAAAAGAGTCACACATTACGAAAAAATCATAATTTAGAGAGTTTAATCAAAAATTTTAATAAAACGCAGTGATCTTTCTCATATGGTCTCTATGCAAGAAAGGAGATAATAACGTCTATAGCTACTAAACTTTAATACAGTTAAATAAAAACAACTCTAGTATAATCAGTGGACGATGTTTAAGAAACCGAACACTTAAGAATAATTTTACTTGTGATTATAAAATACACATTCGTTTAAATATTGGTTTTTCACTTACGTTATCTAACTAAAAAAGAAATCAAATGTCTTTGAGAAATTTCTAAAAAATAAACTATAATTTTTAATAAACAATAACAAAAATAACTTATTTTTTACATAATTGCTTTCATCGCACAAATCGTCATTGAATTATATATATATATATATATATATATATATATATATATATATTACATTCTTAATATATATATAACAAATAATTAAGAAACAACCATAACAGAATTGTAAAAGCAACATAAACATAATTCACAAAATGTAAAGACAATCTTTCCAATTAAATTTAACATTCATTGAGTTTCATGACATTGATATACAGAATAATAAATATAAAATCTTTCGAACAACATAATATCCAATATTTGCTATATGAATGATAAATGATTGCCTAATTTCTAATTATATGCTTTAAACATGATAACAAAACTTATAATACTTTTCTTCGATGCCGATCACTTAAGTAGTTTCCAAAGCTTGTTTTCGAACAATTCGAGAAATCAGTCCAAAGCACTTTTTAGAACATAATGTTCCACTCTAGTTTAGAGTGTTTCTCTCTAACTGATTGAGATTTTAAATCATCATTTCATTTGATGGCAAAAATAAGGGAATAGCTATTAGTTTCAGAACTATTATTAATATATTTGCAGGAAAACTAAGCATTTAAATTTTAAATCAAGATGACAGTCGCTCTCGCTGAATTGCGGAGAGAAAATTCGAGCATTTTCATCATTAACGATATCTTTTCTTTCGCAATTACAAATCCAAATTTTCTGAACATCAAGGTCTTTCGGAAATGAGTGGAAAGAAATGTTTTTGCCTTTCGGATTTCTCCAACGCATCGAACATCTGATAACAGCACAATAAGGCATTGCATTAGCTTTCAAATCTTTCCGTAAAACTATAAAATTTGGCTCTGAAAAAAAGTCGTTTTTCAATTTTTAGTTTACGAACCAGAGAAAAACTAAAAAACTCATTAGCAATCAAGCAACCTCCTCAGCAAGGAATCAAACGAGAGATGTTCATAATAAAACTAAATTTCCCGCCTTTTAATTTGGAATGTAAAGAGAAAAAAGAAACAAAAAAAAAACTCTCCGCTCCAGACTAGACATAAATAAGCCCAAAAGATTATATTATTTATTTTCATTCATCAAAAACTCCTATTAGAAGCCAAAAAAATTCAAATGGTATCCTCAAAAAGCGAATCGATCATTTGTAATTGCTGTAGTAAACAAAAAGAGAAGAAAATTTTCATTAAAAATAAAAATTCATGAAGCGGAATTTATAAGCAATAAAAAGCAGTCTTGCGATGCAAAATGATGAAGATACAATAACGAACCATTAATCGGGTATTTTCACCGTTTCTTACAGATGGAATAATTTTATTTCTTTAATTCGAAACTGCGTGGGAAAGCGGAAAATTTCGGAATCTGTTCCTATATGACGTAATGCGCGGAAAGACCTGCGCATCGTGTTTGTGGACCCACCCTAGATATGAACCCCTTGAGGTTCATAACATACGCTGCGTACGTTATGATGTTATCGTAGACCTGATTTACAACGCGTAACGTAATATATTATTCGTTTCTGAATAAGAAAATACAAACTTGCACTAAAAGCTCGTATATACATACGCATATGAATAAAACAGTCTGGACCTAAAGGGGTTAAATACATTCTTTTGTGTTGTTATTAATGAATACATTGTTGCTATGTAATAAAGAGTAAATTTTTAAAAATAATATAAAAACAGACGAATGAAGCAACAAACATAATTAAGATACGTATTTAAGACTAGAGGTTCGAATCTTTAATTTTTTTTCAAAAAAATATTTAGTTTTAACCTTGAATTATTTTTACTTTACTCTCAGCTTTAATAACATCAAATATGCTAATGTACCATAAACTGAAATTATTAGACGAATCTTTTAATGAATGCTCTCAATATTCGATTTGGAAAGATTTGACAAGCTCATGGCGAATACTCGGCAATCGGTTTTTAAAAACACGGTTTCGAAAATTCCAAACCCATTCCATCATTCAAACTTCAAATATTTGCCACTCTAAGGGCTAAAATTTCCTTTTCCCATTTGATAAAGAATTTTATAGAGGAAAATCTCACGAATCTGGACCAAAGCGGATGTAGCACGGCCTCATTAGGGCTCTTGTGAAGTGGCTGACGCGACGGTTCAGCCGAGCTTCGTTAATCCCTGTGAGCCTCGCAATAAAATGGTCCAAATCACAGATGCCTCCCGACTCCAAATGAAGCAGATTCGGAATTGGAATAAGCCGGGAGATTTTCCTTGGAGGGGGCTATTCATTAACCCTAACCTCTCAGCGGGTGTGATGGATTCTTGCAGACCCATTAGACCCTTATGATTTCCGGACTGTGGTCGGGAAAATAAAGCTTACTTCGACGCGTTTTCGAAGAATTATATGTTTCTTTGGAGTATAAATAATGAATTAGTGTCAACTGCAAGCAAAGCAAAATGCTATGAGCGTTAGTTAAATAGTAAGAGAATAAATTTAATAAATACATTTAATTAAAAACGTAAAACACACTTTTATTAAGGTACTAAACAGGAGAAGTTTACTTATTTTGAACTTTCTAATCTTGAGATCTTTTGCTTCTTAAACTGACTACCAGGTGGCGTCACTGAAATGAACTCAAAATTTAATTTAATTAATGATTAACTGAAAATTTAGCTTTGAAAATATTAAATTGGATTTAATAAAAGCACATAAATGTATAAGATTTCAACACTCTAAAACACCAGGAAGTGAGAGAAAAATCTATTACAAAATTCTATATTTACAAACTTGAAACAAATCAAGTTAAATAAAAGTGTTAAGAAACAATCCGTATATTTAGGAGAATGGAATTTGGCACGTTTTTTGTTTTGACACGTGTCTTCATTTGAAAAGGTTTTCATTGGTTGATTGGTATATAAAGTTTTATAGCGCAAAAGCGAATTTGGGTATACTGCACTAAAGAAATGGTGTAGTAAAATCGCATTGTAAGAACCAAGTAAGTATTTAAAACATAAGAAGTTCATAACAAAGACAAGCAAGGTTTTCACTAAATTGTGCAATTCGAAGTTCCCGCATCACGAAAAAGGTCACTTGAAATGTTTCGTATTGTAGGTAGTCTCGAGAATAACCCATTAAAATATTAATTTCCGAGACTCATTTCAGACAACAGAGTGATGTTTCTATTCATTCCATGAGTTGGTTTTCTACAGAAAACAGTCACGGCAGTTTTTGATAAACCAATATATGTGCCCAAAACTCTTGTTCTCCGTCAGGGCGAAGTTCGCACAATCCTAAAGAAGCAAATTTTACTTGCAAATATCTACATTTAATAAATTTAATTGCCATTTCATAAACTCATATTAAGCAGCTAAAATCTTATTAGAAATTCATATTTATAATCTACTTCAAAAAAGGCGAACATCATAAAATTTTCTAAGATCTTGCTGTGAAATAAGGTCTTTGTTCACACCGTGATGCTTGTGATGCATTGCGTGACTAATTAAAGTTTCAAAACGGACTGTTTTACGGAAAGAGAAAGATGTGCGCGGAATATGCTTTCAAAGAATTCACGACGAACGGTGAATTAGACGCAGTTATACAATCCAGAACCAACCGCCATTTCCTGGAGAGCAATTTTGCAAACCAGGCTATACCTAAATGTGTGTTAAGGGTCTATAGCATCTTTAAAGCTTCCAATTTTTTAGATTTTTTTTATGATTTTATTAAGCTTAAATCATTCTAATCATGTTGAAGTATTACACATATGTATACTTTAAATAGTTTAGAAGATATAGTCAAAATCCATCTTAATAAATACAGATGTGTGGTGAGTGATTTTTTTACTTTAAATGCTTATATCTCAAAATTGCATTTTCAGAGCCTGGGAGCAAAATTTTTAAAATATTGTTCACCGCATAACAATGAAATTTGTCCGTATATGTTTACACAAACACAATGAAGAAGATCATGCAAAATCAAAGAAATATGTGTTATGGCTTGTTTTCAGTGCTTGGCATCTTATATTTTTAAGAAAAAAGCATATTTTATCAACGTAAAAAGTAGTTCAAGTATATCTGGATATTTCCCAAAACTGTGTGATTTCGGAGGGAATTTTTATAATATTTGTTTCCAGTGGCAAATCCAGGATTTGGGTCGGGGGGGGGGGGGCGGAGGTCATAAGAATTTTGTATCACTGTGACGAATGTCAAATATCATGGCTTATGTAAATCCAAACACTTAAACTTTACAGTCTTTTTCAACTGACAATAAGAATCATAAAAAACAATACAATACTTTCGATAATTTAATAAAAAATACAACGAAATAACTAGCCAAAAACTGTACTTGTAGCGTTGACGCGGTCGAAGACAAGTGGAATGACTAGAAAAGTAGGAAAATTTTTGAACCTCTCAAGCCAGAAAGCAATATTGTCACGTTTTTATTAATTTTTTAAAAAAGAGAAATTAAGAACAAACAGTTATAGTGATTTTAAATAAAATCAAGAATTCTGACTTAGCTCTAGGGGGGCTGCAACCCGATAGCTCCCCCTGGATTCGCCACTGTTTGTTTCCATGAGTCGCTCAGAATTTTAAAATTCTGCGCGCAAGCAAAATCCATGTTTGTCAACTTATACAGAATTATTTTTTTATATACACATTTGCAATGTTTAAAATTATTACACTGAATTTACAATTCGTATGCCCTGTTTAGAACCTGTGTTTTGCAACTGTGGTAAAAGATCTATCAAATCCTTTAAGTATCTTTTACGTAATAAATAGTCCCACTTATACTATTTTTGCGGTGCTTTCTCGTTGTTTAAGGTCCTTTTGGAAAAAAGGCTTCAAATGAGGTAAAAATATTTTTTATGTTGTTTAAATTAATAAATTAACTGTTAAAAAATTACGAAATCTAAATTTTTATACAATCCCCCTGTCTTGTTAGTTATGTTTAACAAAATATCCTTGGCACACTAACATTTTAAACAAAAAAAGTTCCACTCTTCTGCGCCTGAAACTGATCAAGTAATGGAGCTTTGAACTTCGTAATTTTAAACCAATCGGCGGCAATGTCGAGCAAGTGCTGTGCGTTGATTGGAAGATCTTCCTCAAGGCAGCGATTGAAATGATATGAAATCGTCTAAAACAGCGATATTCAAAGTTTCAAAACTTTGACAGTCGCAAAGGATTGAAACTTCTTTTGTTTGAGATTTTAGCGTGTCGAGAATATTTTACTATATATGACTGATCGGGGGGATTGAATAAAAATTTAGACTTCACAATTTTCTCAGCAGAACATTTATTGACTAAAAAAAAGCCTAAAATATAATTCTTTACGTGATGACTACGGGCACGTGCATGGCCCCGCTTTGGCATAGCGTGTCGGGGGAGGGTTTGGAAGTCTCCAAAGAGGGTGTCAGGCCTGCAAGAGTGGATGTGGCGTAGCTGATGGTAGATTTCACAGACCCCACCGCACACCCTGTCTGTGTGCTCGTTCACGATGACAGAGATGGGTGTCTGTAACGAATGTCACTCTATCTCTAACGGTTTAAAAATTAGGTATTTGGACACCTTGTACACCGCGACGCAAAAGTTTAGACAATGAACAAATTGACATAGATTTCAAAATACATTTAATCAATTTTCCTAACACGACTGCAGTGCAATGCGTTGTATGTGCACATACAATATTATAACAATAAAAGCTAACTTAAGCATATTGCAAGCTATTAAGTAATTTTTTAAAAAATTAACATTGTCTCAAAAGTTTAGACAAAAATGAAATGAAATTAAAATAAACAGGATTTAAAACCTGATTGTGCATTCATTCTTGTTGATTAGTTCATAAATACGAGTTTTCTACCGAAGAAAATAAATCTTGCATGGTTTGGGATCGATTTCGTACCATACATCCTCAATAGATGTCTTGAGTTCACTTATAGAAGATAAATGTTCCATCATTTCTGTAAATTTTGCGCTACATGATGCCCCAAAGGTCTATTTATCGAGTTCCATCTCGTGAATGCATATATAAAGCGAAACGCAGAGCTGAGAGGCCACGCGTGACAAATAAACGCGATGATCGTCAGATCCAAAGACTGGCGGATACCCCAAAAATGACTGTTCCTAAAAATCAAAGGTCATGGGGAACTCTGGGTATCAAAGGATAAGATTCGTAGAAGAATTTTGGGAAAAGGAACAGTGGTTCATTGCAAAATGAAAAAGAAATCAGCTCTGAAGACACATCATAAGTCACAAAGAATGTTATGGGTTCGAAATCATATGTCATATGGACGAAATGGCAATCAGTGATGTTTAGCGATGAAAAGAAGTGGAATCTGGATGGTCCAGATGACTCGGCATCATACTGGAATAACTTGCGAAAGGAACCTCGGTGTTTTTCAGTCGCACACAAAGTGGTAGCTCGGTGATGGTTTGGGCAGCCTTATGCTACAATGGAAAAGAGTCTCTGCGCTTTACCAGTGGTCGGCAAACATCAACATTGGAGTATAACAAAACAAAATTGCTGAAGTATAATCTTCTGCCATTTCCTGAGCTCCTAGACGGCCTTTTCTAGGAATTTCGACAAGGCAATGCTTCGATTAATACTGAAAAAAAACACGAAAGTCTGGTCTAATTCTCAGAATATTGCCAACATGTAGGCCAGATCTTAACCCAATAGAAAATCTTTGAGGCATCATGTGTTGCAAAATTTACAGCAATGGTAGAGCATTTCTCTTCTATAAGTGAACTCAAGCCATATATTAAGGATGTATGGTACGAAATCGAGCTCCAAACCATGCAGAATTTTTCTTCGATGGAAAATCGTATTTATGAATTAATCAACAATAATGAATGAGCAATCAGTTTTTAAATCTTGTTTATTTTAATTTAATTTCATTTTTGTCTAAACTTTTGAGACAATGTTAATTTTTTAAAATTTCTTAATAACTTGCAATATGCTCAAGTCATCTTTTATTGTTATAATATTGCATATGCAACACATTACACTGAAGTCGTGTTAGGAAAATTGATTAAATACATTTTGAAATCTGTGTGAATTTGTTCGTTGTTTTAACTTTTGAGTCGCGGTGTATATTAACATATTAAAGACCGGACATTTTTTTTTGCAATTTAACCCAGCGACTGGCAGATTTTTGGCAGGTATTTGCATGAAATTATAATATTTGCTTTTGTAATTGATGACTAAATGTAGTAAACGTTGTAAGAGCCAAAAATTTAAGCACGGCTTTTCACGTTAAAGTGTAAAATGAGCAATGATTTCTAAAGTGGTAAACGCGAAAAGTAACATGTACATGTAAACTAAGAAAAAAATTTGTTGGCACTCTTAATAAACACAGCATCAAGGCATGGCACTGCACAGAAGTTACTACATCATCCGCTACATTAAATTATTCATTTGGTATAACGTTCATTTATTCAAAGGACTCCGAAAGCACGTTAAAAGGGCACGCAAACGACATTTAGGGAGGACATTATCTTTTTCCACAATTAATGCGAGAGCGGAACAATTATTGCTCAGCAATCTTGCCCTTTTCCTCTCCAGTATGTTAGATATAATCCTATTCCGAGGGGAGTCGTATTTTGCGCGGGGAATTACAAACAAGATTTACTGTTCTCTACTGCTTTAAATTACTCTCATTGCATTTCCCAGGGATTAGAACAGTAGAGCGCATTCAAATCAATCGATTCAAAAGTTGCGTCTCTTCTGTTGCGGGCAAACATGAAGCAGTCGAGCCGCAACTGGCTAATGGAAATGATTTCAAAAGAGAGAAAGCCGATCTGGTTTGTTAAGGGCATAGAGATCCAGACAGGGCTGACTTGAAATCTCTTTTCTCTAATATTTGCTGCCCTAAGTGAATAAATGAAACAGATAGAATTCAGTAGTCTATGAGACTGGTTTTGCTTTTATTAATTTTTCGAACTCACATTACTGAATCATATATACAGATTAGACGAAATTTGCCATCTTTTTGGGTCCATTGTTCACATGTTTTCATGTCATGACTGTCCACCGATCAGGCAATGTTTTCTGTTTGAAGTATCATTTATCCGGACTTAATAAAGTTTATTTCAACTGCACACAGCGTACAATATCCGGAATGATTATAATTTCTCATCCAGAAATCATTGCAAAATACATCTTCTATCGCACTAATTGGTGAGTAATATTAACTTCAAGCTTCCAAGTTATGTGTGGACTACTGGTAATAGAACTTTAATTTTGTATCTTAGTCGGATGACTAATGCTAACCCTGAACCGGTATGGTGTTCTATATACCACATAACACTAAAGTGAGGACTTTGGGTCCACGACTTTAGCATAAATTCACAACCCGACATATAAGTCAAACTTTTCGTGGAATCTTGTCTTTAAGGCTTCAACCTGGAATCCGAAATTTTGTATCAAACAGTCGATGTCTCTTTTGAGCACTTTCGTAACCCTTATCAATTGCACAAAAAACGATTATTTCACGTTCTGTTTAATTTACTGGTAATGATCAATGCCTTTTTCTATATCCGTACGCATAATAATAATAATGGCCATGTGTAAACCAGGCTTTATTGGTAAATCTACAGCATATACTTTTATGACCTTCAAAGTAGGTACTCTATTATGAGAGGACCAACAAAGATAAAACTACTCATTTGGTTTAACGGCAACGGTTTGCAAATAAAACTATTCATTTGGTTCGGCGTTCGTTTGTTCAAAATAATCCGAATGCCCGATAAAACGCTGCTCAAACAGAACAAGCAGACTTTATGGAGCACTTTACCTTTTTTTGAAACAGTTAATGTGAGTGTGGAGCAATTATTGCCCGGTAATCTTGCCCTGTTCCTCTCCAGTATATCAGAGATAATCCTATTCCGCAGGGAGTCGTATTTTGCTACGGCAATTACAAGCGAGATTTACTGCTCGGTGCCGCTGTAAATTGCTCGCGATGCATTTCTCAGGGATCAGATTAGAAGAGCGTATTCAAATCCATCGATTCGAATATGTTCTCTTCTGTTGGTTGCTTGTTCTGGCGTGGTTGGAGAGAACTGGATAGTAAAAAGGACCGTGGAGACTAGGGAGTCGATCCGGTTGTTGAGGATACGAAAATCTGAGCAGAAATATCTTCTGTTTAAGTTTCTCATATTCGAAGTACAGTGCACTCCCGATTATCCGGATTAATCACCGGGAGGGATCGCACGGACAATAGAAAAACACGGATAATCCGAAAACTCCTTTTTGTTAAAGAAAAATCTACATCAGTACAAAAATTACTTACATTTGCATGCTGTATAACATCAAACTAGGAAGTTTCCTTTTAACATTTACTGCTTTAAAAAATCTGCAATGCGTCTTTGCTTGTGCTGTTTGTTCATATATTGTCGTATATCGACACATAGTTTACGAACCGCAGTAATATCACCGTAATCAAATCCTCTTTGTCCCATATAATCTAACAAAGTTTCCACAGTTTGTAGAGCAGCAGAATGAGAAATTGTACTTCCCTCATTTAGTGCATCTTCTGCATCAGTACTAGCCGATTCTCCATTATCAAGTTTTCGAAGGATTTCTAATTTTTGTTTAACATTTTAAACGTTTCGTTTTCGTTTCACACCACTCATTTTTACCAGTAAAAAATCTCACGCTACTAACTGACGATAAACAAGACGCAAAAACTAAAGGAACACGTCCGAAAGGGAAAGAAGGCGAAGAAGTGAAAGAATGACATGTCAGAGAGAAGCATTTTGCTTACGAGAAAGAGTTAGCAGGAAGTGGATGATTCATTTCTCGGAAAATTAGGGGTTGAACCGGTAGAGATTGCACGTGGAGGAAGAAAAAAAAAATCTATTTTTTAGCCTCCGCCGTCACGGCTCACTAGTTTCACTGAATGAATCGCTCGATTGAATATCAACATCGATTTTACATGCATGATAGGCTTGAAAATGTTTCTCTTTAAATTTTTTTGTGAGTCCGGAATGAGCACGGATAATCCGCAAACCGGATAATAGAGAGTATACTGTATGTACAAAGAGAAAGTACTGTAATAATCAGAAAATTTAATCTCGAAATTTTGATGAATGTCGTCGTTTTAGATCACCCTGAGCCTGAAAACACCATTTTTGGAAATAACATGTCTGTTTTTGAGAAAGACAAGTCGGAAACGCAAATATTGTACAGTATTCAGAATTTTAAACATCTTAAAAGTATTGTACGATGCCTTTGTGCTAATAGGAAGGAGGAAGGGGATTTGAGGAATACGTGGAACACGGGCTCAATAAACATATTGCTAGATATTTTCAGTGTGTGTTCACTTCTGCTCTGCTTCTCTAATTGTGAACACGGCCTAGTTATCCCTTAAATGCCCGATTTTTAAAAAAATCGTAATAAATAATGCTTTTTGACTTTCATCTCTTGAATGAAACATGGAAAAAATACTTTAAAAATCCCATTTTGTTTGAAGTATGGATTACGGCTAAAAAACAATTTGCTACCAACTGACAACACTGGACTTTATTTAAAAAATTCCGTTGATAAAATTCTATAATGTCGCACACAGATGAATTCATCAAAGTAATAATAATACGGGCAAGGAATTGACTGCAACATATAGAATAAACTATGGTATTCTCAGTCGTACGAACAAAGCAAAAAAGATGCATCCTTAAGTTCAAAACAATTTTTTTTTGTTTTTTCATCAGCACTCAGGCAGCCATATGTATGTTGCAAATTGATTTAATAACATTTTCAGTATGTATCCTATTGGAAACAACAGGCATTAGAGCTTCGGTATCATTCTCAAGATTTTAGACGACAAAATTGGGTATGTTGCATAAAGGCAACACTGGGCATGTCAAAGGTTATTCTTCATAGACATTCTTCCAGTAACTTGCTCTACTCACGAATTCATGGTTCAATAGAATAAATGATCAACGACCAATTCTTTTGTTATCATAATCCTCATTTGCATAGATATGGAAGATGCATTCTTTCTAACTCACTCTGTTGGCACCTTTTTGAACTTCAATGTCTTATTGTTAAAAAGATACTAACTAAAACAAAAATCCTACATAATAATGCTTTTAGTGCACTTGCATATCATTATTTCCCCCTTCTTTTATTAAAGTTTTTATGGACACTCTGATCATCTAGTATTTAATTTGTTTTATACGATAAAATTAAATGGACGTTGTTAAATGTGTCGCTGATTTAATTTCAACACGAATGCCAATTATTTCTCTTCTTTAATTGAAACTCATAGAAATACATTAACCATTGTACATTTATGAATAAGCCTAATAAATTTTTCAACATATAATCATCGGTGTAATTCCCTCAACCATACTTAATCAAATATCTGTCATTCGAGCTACATTTAATTAAATATAACTCGAACACTGCGATATCTAAGGAAATTTTACCTATTGTCTTGAAATAAAATATGGAATTCAATACGTTTAGCTATTCATTTTTAAAATAAAAATGGCTAAATTGGCACGCAGTTACATACTTTATTTATATTTGCCTTCGCCAGCTTTAGTATTGTCTCAAATTAAATTAGCTCTTTCGAAAATTAAAATACCTTTAAAAATTCTCATTTTGAATTATTTAGCTAAGCGAAACTAAAGACATTACTAAATTTTACTTGCGCCTTTAAAGCACTAGCTAATTAATAATCAGATGTAAATTAAGAGAAACGCTGAAACACCCATTCTTTTACTAATGAAGTGATGCGCTCGTACAAACCTCAATTCTAAATGTAATGAAAATTTGAAGAAATTCATTTATAAATTGTTTGCGAACTTCATAAGAGGAAATCCTGCTTTTCGTTTAAAAGTTTAAAAAAGATAGAAAGCTTTCTTTTTTGATAAGCAATCTGCAAAATACGAGATCGAAACATGCATTCATTTTTATGTTATAAATACACGGGATTAATCATCTTTGTTATAGTAATGATTAATTATTTCATTTACGTTCAGTTCTATTTGGCATCACTTTTATTTTAAGACAGAATTGGCTTGTTATTACGGTGCCCATAAATCTCGAATTTTATTTCGGATGAGTTAATCACACTTTTATGCTTATGGAAAATTTAAAAATTTTGCATTTTTGCCAGCATGGTTTAAAATATCTTTGACGTTGTATCATAAAAAGCATATTCATATACTGTTCAGCAACGGATTCCGAGACTACCACTTTCGGGCGATTTTACACCGGACAGGCGTGTCAGGCAATGAGTCATATGAGAGCATTTCCTGGGTTCTTTGTTAGATCACGCTCAGTAAAATGTAAACATCACCCTTCCATTCTTCACATCCCCCCTATTTTAATGAAAATAACTCCGCCCGGCGCATTCGCAAAAGCGCAGAGGGTTTCCGAATCCGTTGCTAAACAATACTTAAATATCCTCACTCATTTTTTAAAGTCATATAATGAAATTAAACAATATTATTAATGCCATTCGAAGACCATAAATGCAAAACAATTCGTCAGAATGCAAATACAAGATAATGTTATACCGTTCATAACCGGAGATTTGGAGGCTTGCTAAATTATGAAATTGCTAAGTCCCATGCGGAAATAGTACCATAACGCACTATATCGCGGCCACACTTTCACCAGATTTACCACTGGGTGAGCATGAAGCTCGTATATCTTTTTTTAAGGCCTCAGCACAATCTTCTTCCTAGAACGAGTAAAAGTGAGGACTCTTCATCCTCAGCGATCGTGACGGTATGAGCCGGAGACAGCAATGTTATAATGTGACAGTGCGGAAACTTAGAGAGTGTTTGCAGAAGACACCGAGAGTAGTCATTTCGGAGGTCGATTTCGGACAGCAGAAATTCGCACTCGCTCTAGAAAGATTTGCCGTGTGCTAAGGCTTTTAGCAACGAATGATTTTCTATCTCCATCATATATCAACAACGTATTAATAACGACGGTTTTATCCATGCATTGGCGTTTCATGCAGTCAGTGAGGCACAGAACCATTGTAAGATGATGTCATTGAAGTTGTAATGGATAGTGTAATGCTTAGTATGCAACCAATAAGAAAAAATAAAGCAAAATTTAAAAATTTTTAAAAAAAAGTTTATAAAAGAAAAAATTTAAAACTGGAACAAGAAAAAAATTATTATCATACACTTGTCTAAATATTACGTAAGCAACAAGGGGAGGGGTTTGCGAGCATTATTTTTTGCTGACAAGGGGAGGGGAGTATGAGGATGCTTACGTAGGACTAAAATCACTTTATTTCCGAAAATCTCTTGTAACTTCACAAATAATTTAATTTTAAAATTAAATTGAAAAAAGTTAAATTTGGCAAAAAGAAAAATTAAACTTGATTTTGTAGGTTAAAACTTGAAATTGTAAGGAAATTAAACTTACATTTTTTTTTTTTTCATTTTAAGCGAGTTATTTTTATTTGAATTAAGTCCTAAATTTTAAAATTAGATTATTACTGTTATACGTTTTGTAAAAAAAGGAACGGGGAGGAGGGGGTTGTAGTTCTGCTTACGTATAAGAGGGGGTTTGGATTTGCTTTATATTTGCTGACAAGGGGAGGGGGGTAAATACCAAAAACATGCTTACGTAATATTTGAACGCCCCCTCTGTATTAGCCTAAAAGGTTTGCTTCTTACAGAAAATTTCCCAAATATTCTTTTGAATCCATTTCGAATAGTTCTTAGCCCTTGAAAAAGTGAACTAGAATGGATTCTTTGTTTTGTTGTTTGCTTTCCGTTTACGTCAAATCACTCTAGGATTACTTGTATTACCTTCTTTTTTTAAGTTCGGCTTTATTGGTATATCTGTCTAGTGTAATGTTTAGATATTTAAATATGAAGTAATTGATATTATCAAGAAAATCTTCCAGAAATTAACTTCTCAGCTGTAAAAAGTCCTTAAGGAAAGAATTAGCAACTACAGGCTCTTATGAATAACCAATAGAGACTCGACTCCCAGAGGGGAGGATCGTGAGTTCGAAACCAGACTAACAAATATCAGCGAGCTTGGTGTATGTTAATTCTGTTGAAGTCAAACGATCTCCAGCTGGTGGGTGCGGAAATTATCAATGAGGATGTCGGTTAAAGCATCGCTCTCGTCACCTGACTACGGCTCAGAATTATAAGCTTCGTCTCCCATCAGCCATGGTGTAGCTTCCAAATGTCCTCATCTGATCAGTAAGGCAATCAAACTGCACGATTCATCAGCCTGTCTTCAATATGAATTTGAATAGGGGAAATGAGACTCCCTATCTTTATCAAGTCATTAATTTATAAGCTCATATGTAATGCAAGCATTATGGGTGATATATAGTAATACTTTATGTGTACAATACAACCCCGGTTAACTAAAAGGGGGGAGTCATTTCGGATAACTATTTTTTCGGTTAAGCCATTAGCATCTATTACTATTTTGTATCTAATTACAGCATGTAATTCTGATATATTTTCAGTGCAAAGTGAGTCAAGATTCTCTTTGTAGGTTCCGCTTACAGGGTAACAAAAACGTATAGGGATAATTTTTGAAGGTTTTTATTTCCAAAAGTTATTACACAAATTCAGCGATGCTTCTCAAATAACGACCTTCGGCATAATAGATTTGTCTACAACGCTTCGGCCATGATTTCAAAGCCCGCGAAATCATTTCCTGGGGGATTTTCTTCACCTCTTCTCTAAAAGCCTTTTGAAGGCACCTCAGCGTAGAAACTCCTCGCTTATTCAGTTTGTTTTTCAGATGTCCCCATAGGAAATAGTCACATGGTGCAGCATCAGGACTGTTTGGAATCCATTGTTGTGGCTTCAGGAATTGCACTTGCTGATCCGTGAGGAATTTCTGGGTGACCCTAGATGCATGCGATGGGCAGAATCCTGATGGAAAACAGCATCACCATTTGGGTACAATCTGCAGTAATCATCCTTAAGAAAGGGCTTTAATATCTTCTGTACGTAATACTCATAATTTATTTTGGCCCCAGGTTGCACAAACCGTGGTTTGGTAACACCATTGGCGGAAATGCCCATCCAAACCATTACGCCTTTCGGATGAAGCACCGTGGTTGACGGAGTCAAGTCTCGCCTGTTCTGGTAACGCCTAAGACATTGAACTATATATTTAGCATTGGTATCGGTTAAACAGATCCAAGTTTAATCAGTTGCAATGAACTTTCGCCATCTGTCATTGCGGAGAAGCTTGTAGAGTGGCCAAGAACGTTGCCTCCTAATCTGCACCGATCTCTCATTCAAGTGACGACATTTAGGTGTTTTTTATGGCATTTTTTCTTTAACGTATATTTCAGTTGATAGCTTACAACTTGCTAGCTCAGGTTAAGAGCTTTAGCCATGCTTTCCTGTGTTGGTGGATCCGGTTTCGATGCCATCTTCTCGAGCCTCTGCAAATCCGATGCCTTCAATTTGCTTTGCCGTCCATTTTTTATTGGTTTTGAATCATTCTTCGTCGATCCGAGTTTCGAGTTCTTGATGCGGCTGATAAGGCTGAGTGAAATCGCAATACCTTTCTTTTTAAAATGGATTTGTATAATCCCGTGGATCCATCGAAGTTCTAAAAGTGCTTGCACTTGACCAATCAGCATTTGGTCAAATTTCTTCAAAGGCATTATTGTGATTTTATTGAGCAGTATTGCAATCGAAAGTCTAATAGCTTTCGATCTGTATGCTGCATATGTAAAAATATTTTATAACTTTACTGGCAGATAACAAAAAGTCATCCCTATAGTTTTTTGTTACCCTGTATATTCCTTATTAAAGTCAACCCCCTCCGTCAGGTGCAATATTCGCACCGGCGAGTTCGGCTCAATGCGACTGACAGCTGCAGGTAAAAAATATCATAATTAATATTGTTAATACCCATTAATTTTAATTTCAGCATTCTAAAATGAATCACTGACCTTCTTGGGAAGGCTTAAAATAAAAAAGTGGGGATACGGTTGCAAAAAGTCTCGCGTTCGCGATTATTTTCGTGCAGTACGTGTTTTCTGGATTTGCGATTTGAGAGGCATTTCGGATAACCGGGTTTCGGTTCATCCAAGTTCATTTAACAGGGGTTTTACTGTATTACAAATCGAATCATCATCCATCTTCAGCTATAATAAATCTCGAAGATTACTCTCAGTGGCGAAGTGTATCCTAGTTCGCGAAAAAAGAACCATTCTGAAGTGGCGCCAGAAGGTGTAGATATGTGGACGCATTTAGATCTGTAAAAAACATCACAATAATACAGTAAAAAGATTGAAAACAAAGAATCTTTTTACTTCGATAAGAAAAATAAAAAGAAACATATTTAGATACCCAAATATTCTAGAAATACCGAGGTTACTATTTTACCTTACTAAATAAATGCCATTGCATATATGAGATATATCCGTAAGACATATGACGTTAGAGCAAAAGCTACCTTGGCCATTTCAGCATCACTGGTCTCCTATGAAAATAACTCGATTGAAAATCCTAGTAATCCGATAAGGGGTTGGTAAACCAATACTGAAATCGTTTATCTGAAAACTCTGCTTCAGTATCGGAAAACTAGGAGGGCTTGGAACACTGTCAACTATTGGAACACCCGAATTACACTTTAATTAATAAGGAATTTATTATTGATCTTTTTGGTATTTCAAAAGAATTTTATTTTACTAATCCCAGCCATTTAAAAGACTTCTATCAGTTACACTGGGACCACAGTTTTCATTGAGTTAGATCTGACACTTATTTTTTACTAACTTTTGTGTTGTGAATCCAAATATGACTTCAGTTTTCTTCTAGCACATCAACTTTATACGATACAGATGTTCCTCGAAAAACGCACAAATTGTATACATCGAAAGGAACCTTTAAAAAGGTACTGAATGGTTGAATTTTTAAAAAGTTAAGCCCTCCTATGATGTTGACTCTGATCCTTTGCATAGCTTCTTATTAGCAGAGTAAGGCCTGCTTACATTCAAATACCCAGGTTTGAGGTTACAATCGATTTTCAAAAAGAAGATTTTTTATCAAATTTGAAGCATGAACTTCCTTCTTGTCCTTAACTGGCTTTCGATGATCTCTAGCAATAACTAGTTCTCGAGGATTTCATATACATTAATTTCTTTCTTCTCTGAAGAGGTCCAACCAAAAACTGACTACACTCCCGAAATGGAGAGTAGGTTAGGATTCAGTGACTGGTTTATCGGCAACATTTGATAATATAAGAGACACCTGGTTAATGGGTTTTCCCAATCACTGGATATATTTCTTGGTGAGAGGGAGGCTGGTTAAATGTTGCATTGTTGCGTACTGTGTTGGACTTCATTTTTCATTGCCACAGTATCAGATTTTAATGTTTAAACAAGGAGGGTTTTATGTTTACTAGTACTGGCTCTGTGTTTATACTTGGATTATATACGGCTTACTGTCCGAGTTTATGGACCAACTCAAGTGAACATTTTATTGATTTAACATCAAGTGAAACTCCTTTTGCCTATTTCTTCATTTTTTAATACTCATTTCTGTGAAGAAATTCTTTTTTTATTTCTTTATTTGCCAGTCTTTATCAGGAGGCTACAAATATACACAAAACAGAAAATCGAGATGAATCTCTTTATTAATTTAGCTGAAACTGGATGGCTCAATTTTCATTCTAACATTTCTGTTATTCATGGTCAAAAATGGCCTTATAATATTATGTGTATGAGTGTTCAATGATCTATAAATTATTCTCAATTGAAAAAGATCAGTTGCCAGTTCCAGTACGAGCAAATCTGCAAAAAATAATATTTTTAAAAAGTACCTGTTACTTTTATTAAACCAAAATTCTCGAATACAATGTCTGTTGATGTAATTTTTACATTTTAATGAACAGTCTTAATTTGGAATGCACAGTTTTTAAATTTGCTTTACCAGTTCGGTTCGAAGTTGATGCAGGAGTACTGGTCTAAAAATACTTTCCAAAATATGCTTATTTTCCCTCTCTGAAAAACAATTGATTTTGTCTGAATACTTAATTCGTACCGAGAGAAATAAAGAACAATTTAAATGACGCAGAGTGAGATAGAAGTGTTTACTTCTAGAGATGATGACAACATAAAAAGGCAAAGAAAAGAGATTAGGAGAGGTAAAATGATTTAGGAAAGATATGGGGAAACAAAGGAAAAATTGAAAGAGTGCCAATTCTTTCTGTTTTCTCTCTATTATTACAGATGCACCATTAGTTCCTCTGCCCCAAACCAGATAAAGAAACTTTGTTTTCATTATTAATACGTCATAACTGCCATGAGCAGTAAGCAACTTTGAACACAGGCTCGAGCTATTTTGTGAGAAGCAGATCAAAACACTTTTCAGATTTCGTTGAACGACTATAGATTGTCGCAACAAAACTGCGGTTATAGAATATAACTTAACACCACAGCATACCCCCGAACTTGGAGCCAGGGCGGCTCCCTGTCGGTTGGTTGGGTATGCGTGAGACTTTATTAAAAAAAAGCCAGAGAAAAAAAAATTACAATTTCTATAAAAAGATACAAAATAACATGACATTTAAAACAAAACAAAAGAATATAATATTTTTTTTAAAGTCTTGCCTTCTTCAGATCGTTGTGTTGTTGAATTCTCAGGAGGGTCGTGCCCTGTGTATGGAAGAAGAGAGAATATGAGTACATAGGGTTAGTTGGGTCTGTGGCTAGTTGTTGTCGCCATCTTGAAACAGAGTGCTCTGTTTTCCGATGAAGCGCATGAGTTTTGATTTCGCCCTCGAACGTTGTTGTTCATGACTCTTTCCACCAAAGTGGTTCTAGGGTCTGCTGACGGTTTTCATTAGGGTGGTATGACGTTGTAAAACAGGCAACTTGTAGCAGCAGTGTAAGGGGTTTCCCAGCTTTCCGCAGCCACAGGAATCGCCGTTTCTGATGTTGAATCTTTGAGATATGTTGGAAATGGGCCGTGGCCCGTGACGAACATTATTTCGGCTTTGCTATGGAGTAGGAGTTGTCTGACTTTTGGCAAAACGTTATGAACGCTCCTGCCTGTTTCTCCATTGTCCCAAACTGACAATTGTGTTTTAATCTGTAACTGAATAAGAAAAACCGAAATCTCGGCAAGGAATATTCACAAATTCATGTACCAAATACCTTTTGAATTTATATCAGAGTCCTGCATCTCTGTTGTCCAATGAACGCAAAAGCACAAACACTAATGTGTTTCCGCTGCAATTATTTCATATTTGTACTTACATTAGGAAACAAAAATGAAATATTTCTACCTAGCAAAACAAAATCTTTCAAATTCTGAAGATTTCAAGAAAAAAAATTGCTGTATCAAATTTAGATGCAAACTGTCTTAAAGATATTTTCTCTGTTTTGAATACGAATCAAAACTGCCAGGAAACTTACCGTATATATAGAAGCAAGCTTGCCAACTGATGTAGTCCGTTAACATTCCCGATAGTGGCATTCCCACGACTGCTCCCTCCTGCGTAAGATCCTGCAGAAGAAAGGTAAAATGCATACTCTGTTTAACGTTTTATCTGAATAAGTAATGAAAAATAATGAATGATTCGATATGTGACGGATCAAGTACTGCAAGTATTCAAAGCAGAAGAGAATCAATCTTCATCTTCCCGTACCCGTGACCAGACCGGTCACTGAGCGGTTTGATGGGCAAGACACGGGAATTTTATTTGTGGAAAAAAGAAAAGCAAAATCAAGAAATATTTACACTATGTACAGCACAGGCATTTTCCCTTTTACACTATTAGTTTGTAATAGTCTTCTTTTCTTTAAATGTTGTTTTACCTTTCTTTTTTGAAGGGGGGGGATGTCCGGTAACTTGGAGCTTGTTGGTTCGGCTCGCTGGAAATTTAAAGGCTAGGGAGGCCGGAAAAGATCTCTGTTTTCGCTTATGAATGGACCTTATGCATGTGACGTCACATCCTCCGACACGTGACCTGCCGGAGGCAGTCATTGGTCAGTCTTAAACAGCTGACTCAGAACTGCTTTTATTTCTGAGTCGCTTATAGGCCGATCGTTTTGTTTATTCCTCCGCAGCTGTTTTTTTATACTCTCGAACCCAAACGGTGCATAAGGTCCATTTGACAATCATACGAATTTTATGCCTGGAGACGAGGTTATTGGCGACTCTTTTCAGCCATTCTTGTTCGGATTTTGGGGACGCAGTTTGGCTTCCTCATATCAATGCACTCCGTGGCATAGTGAAGTGCCGTGCCAATTCCACCACAACTGCAATAACCGCTGTCAGACAGGTGAAACCTTTTGAGGTAGGCAGGGAAAGGGCCATGTTGAGAGAAGAAGATAATATCTTCTCTAATCCAGTTAGTGGGACGGAAACTAACTGAGGGCAAGATGCTATAAATTTTCCTTCTTGTATCGCCAATGACATGATCAAACAGCGCGCATTTCGCGGGCATTTAAGGATTAGTTCTAATTGCTGGGGAGATGATTACAAAATTTATAGCTGTAACGCAGTTCGATGAATCTTAACAGGATAACGTTTATAGGCTGGTATACTATCGGTAAATTTAGTCGTCTGACATGCCTGATGCAAAAATAACTCAAAACGTCGTACAGAGCTGACCTTTGGACCTAGAGCTTCCAAATTTGACCGGTAGTTCCTTGTTGGGTAGTAAATGCTCACCAAGAAAGGAGTTTTCAAAATTTTAATCAGATTTTCAATTAAAATTAATAAAAACTTCAACGTTTTTTCTCAATAACTACGGAGTACATTATTGCATTAAAAACCATTTTTACACCACTTCACAATGCACAAAATTAGCTCTTCAGTGATACACATTTTATCTCCGATACTATAGCAACAAATTTAAAAAAAATATTTTTAAGTTTACTTTATAACAATACTTTTCGTTTCAGTTACTGTACTTAAGCACGCGCACGTTGCAACAAAATTAACCCTTAAAAGGCCGAATTTTAAAAAAAAATTGATTTAAAAATATTCTTTGACTTTTATTTCTTGAATAAAACATGAGAAAAATACTTTTAAAAAATCTTATTTTGTTCTAAGTATGGTTTATGGCTAAAAACAGTTTGCTGGCAAAATTGGGTTTTATTTCAGAAAAAAAATTTCCTTGATAAAATTCTATAATGTCAAACATAGATGAATTTTAATAAATAATAGTACGAATAAGGAATTTCCTTCAACACTGGAATAAAATATGGCAGTCTCAAGCGTACAAACAAAGCTAAAAAGATGCAGCCTCAAGTGAAAAACATCCATTTATTGTTATCTTTTTTTAGCACTCGGGCTGCCATCTATCGGTTGTAAATTGATTTAATGAAAATTTCAGTGTGTATCCTACTGGCAACAACAGGCATTAGAGCTTTAGTCTTGAGAATAATATTTTAGAAGATGAAATTGCGTATTTTGCTTAACCTTCCAGCGGGCGCGTTTACGCAAATTTTTCGACACATCGTGCATCGTATTACATATATATCGTATTGTTTTACAAAAATAAATGCAACTTTTATTTATGTTATCCGTATTTATTAGCCTAATATTAAACAAAGATTTTATAAATAAAATTGCACTTAAATATATAAAATAACGATATAAATAGGTAACACGATGCACAATTCAAGTATCTCTTGCAAATGCGCGCCCGCTGGAAGTTTAAAGGCAACACTGGGCCTTTAAGAGTTAAACATACTTTTTGTGTGCACGTTATCGTTGCTATATAATTGAGAATAAATTTTGAAAAATAATATGCTCACAGACAAATCAAGCCAAAACATTATGCTAAAATATTTCGGACCAGAGATTCGAATCTCTAATTTTTTTACATGCAATTTCACCATTAATTAAATAGTAAACATGCTCGCATCAACGACATGAATGGGATTCTCAAGATTTTGCATTTGGAAAACACTGTCGAATGGATTTATTTAGATAACATGAGAAATAAAATCCGCATAAAATACTCAAATATCTTTAATGCACTATTGGCGTTTCCCTGAATCGGAAAACGAAGTATTTTTATAAATTGAAGGCTTCATCTAATTAAGTAACAGAGAAATTTTTTATGTTTAAGAGCCAAATCCAAATGAATTTATGCATTGAGAAGCCATTCAAGCGCACGAGCCATTATGACTATCAAGTTCATAATCCGTGATATATACAGTGACTCAAGAAAGTATTGGGGCACAAGAAACGCTCAAGCGTTCCTTTCGTAAATTTCTACTATTACATAAAAATAAAAGATAATTTTAATAGTTTTTGTATCTAAACACTCTGAGAAATCTATTACAACCATTACAATCAAATACAACTAATATAGAAATGAGCTATTTGAAATGGTTCGTCTGCAACTACAAAATTAAGGTAAAAAAAGTATTGGGGCATTTAGGAAAACCAGCTCGATAAGAAGCCAATTCTGGCAAAATGTCTGATACAACTGCAAATAGAATTGCAAACCTAGAAAACACTAGTTAAGAAGCAAGGTGTAGGATCTACTACGTTAGTCCATCATTTCCATGGTAGCATGGATAGAAAAAAAATCAGGTATATCCATTGACATAAGAAAACTTACCATTTGTCATTGGAAACGTGGAAGCTCCGAAAAAAAATTGGTGAAATTGTAAATGTACGTAAATTTACTGTACATAATATAATTTAGAAATACAAGAACACAAAATCAGTTAAAAACATACCAAGAACAGGTCGCCCAAGGCGTTTCACTGAGCGTGAAGAAAGGTGGATTATTAGAAAATTACTTGCAATCCTAAAACCAGTGCAGTCAAATTAACTTTAAAAGCTCAACAAAAGTTTAAAAAATCTTCTAATCCAGAAACGGTCCAAAATATCTTGAGAAAATACAATTTTCATGGCCGAGTAGCTAGAAGAAAACCATTCCACAGTAAAGCACATTGAAGGGCTCGTTTAGAATTTGCTAAATCCTATATTAAAAAGCCTCCAGAGCTTTGGAATTAGTTTTATTTGCAGATGAAAGCAAATACAATGTTTTTGAAAGCGATGGGAAGCAAATGGTATATCGAAAACGAAATAGTGAACTGGAAATGAAGAATCTGACTCCTTCCGTAAAACATGGTGGTGGTAGCCAAATGATCTGGGGCTGTATGAGTGCTGTGGGTGTTGGCAATTTACATTTTATTGATGGAATGATGGACAAATATATGTATTTAGACATTTTAAAACAAAATTTGAAACAGAGTGCTGAAAAAATAGGCATATTGCCACATTACGAACTCTATCTGAATAATGACCCAAAGCACAATGCTCATATTTGCAGACTCTGGGCTTTATATCACTGTCCCCAAGTAATTAGAACTCCTGCACAGAGTCCAGATCTCAATCCCATTGAGAATATTTGGGATCATTTGAATAACGGAATTCGTAAATTTAAAATTTCCAGCAAAAATGAACTTAGCGAAAAATTCATGTCCGAACGGGATAAAATAGAAGGAAATATTTGTGCAAATCTTGTGAAATCCATGCCTAAACGACTGAAAGAAGTCATAAAATGTAAAGGAGGACCAACACATTATTAAGAAATAATGTTTGAGCGATATAGAACAATTTTGTTTGCGTGCCCCAAAACTTCTTTGACCATTAATTTCAGTTATGCAACAAGAAATGTTCATTTCAGTATTATTGTAACAATATTGTAAATTAATTTTCATGTTTTTGGATTTTATTTAGTCTACAGATATGACATGTACAAAAAGCATTTGGTTGAAATAAAAAAAATGTTTTATTCTTTCACAAAATGTTTGATAGCTTATTGTGCCCCAATACTTTTTTGTGCCACTGTACATGCCCTCAACACGGATGTTTAGAAAAAAAGTGCTTAAACAACTTACCGCAAAACGCTATGGTTGCGAGCCGACTTCTTTCCATAGGAGGGGCCCAGTACTTCCATATGCCGTGGCACGCAGGATATGTCACGCCCTAAACGAGTGAATAAAGAAATGCTGAGTTATTTAGCACATTCACTGCTACACAGTGCACTGTTGTCGCCTTGTTTTAGAATACAACGAGACGGCGACTGACCGTAGCAATGCACCAAATAATAAATACTCCAGTTATTAATTTTAGTCCCAATATTTACAAGCAATAATTAAGTTAGAAATTAGAAAAGGTCAGAAATAGTAATAGCAATGATAGTACCATACATCAGAGGTAAATTATCGTAACCTCTTGCTTACGATTTTATTTAACCTCTTAATCAGATGCCTCCACCCGTTTGGTATTTTTTTATTATTTCATTCTATTTAAGATGGTAAAGGATACTTGAGACATTTAAGCGTGTCGAGGTGATTCTTGTATTTGAAATTACGGAAATCCGCATACGGATTTAAACAGCAAAAATTCTGTAATTCGATGCACGAGACGTCATTGTAGGTTAAGGGGTTAGAAACAATTTTAACTTTTTGCAGAAGAGCCAAAAGAACTTTCAGAGCGCATTTTATTTCTGAGAGCGGTTATCTTTTGTTCTTTTCGACCTACAGCTGCGAAACTTAGCCCATCTGATTATGCGGGTGAGATGATGCAAATACGGTGAAAACTTCAACAAAATCAGTAGAATTAGTGTTAGTAAATAATAAAAGACTTGAAAAGCAGTTTTACTGTTTAACTGCATGTTCACTTTTATGCCATAATAAATCATATATTCAAGGGCTAAATATTCTTCTTATTGCATTGGTAATTTGACAAATTTTGAAACGCTCATAAATTGTCAATACTGCTGATTAAAAGAACTTTTCCATCAGTAATAATTCAGAATATAACAGAATATCTTATTTTTGTGGTTCCTTTTTTTAAATAGATTTTCGTAGGTTTATTTTTTAAGTCGTATTTTCAAATGTCGTTTTCATATAACCGTCTATAAAAAGCGTTTGTGACCGAAATGCAAGCTGAGAGCCTTCTTGACCGCTGCAAAATATTCGCCCTATTCACTATTTATTTCCTTTCATTATCTTCCTTGTCAAATTGAGAATTTATCAACAAGAGATGGGCAGCTGAAAAGCTTGTGAAAAACCACGATAAATTTTTAGCGAATCTCGGTTTTCATTATGAAGCTGTGCTTCCGATTCAAACCTTGGAGTTTTTTAGTTTGAGTTATATTAACGTCCCGTTCTGAAGCAACACGACGGCTACTTTGGGACGGACCTCGTCATTTTTAACCGACGAAGAAGACATTTGAGCTGGCACTCCCCTCTCCAAACTTCCGCACCACATCAGTGGGAGGGCTTTTGGCCCCCAAGGTATGATTAAACGTGCAACAGGCCCAATACACGACGGATCTAAGGCCGACACCTTGCCACTAGGCTACCACGGCCTCATTCGAACCTTGGGGATTTTGAGCAGAAATCAAAAACTTCTGGTTAAACTGTAAATTGCTAAGCAATGAAGAAGTTTTTTGGAAATACATTTATTTGCATAGAATTGAAACATCTCCTCACCCCTAAAGATAAATACTTTTTGCTCCTAAATGTCTTGGAAGGGTGAGGGCTGACACACTTCCAAAACAGATTATCGGTTTCATATTCAGGAACTTGTAAGTTTCAAATTTGATTCTGCTATAGATCCCAGGTGTTTAGATGCCCTGACGGTGTGACTTCGGAGCAGAAGGGTCCCGAGTTAGAGACCTGATTTCTTAGAAACTCTGAAATGCACGCTAAGCTTTAGCATGTTCAATTCTCGGGTCGAAGCTGTCCCGCTGGTGTGGTCAAGAATTTACGGTGTCGTCGATGTCACTTGTCCACGATTCAAATTTCCAAGGTCCAAAAATACTAAGTGGTCCTTGTGTTATAAAGGGACCCTCATAAGAGGACTTTAATCTTACTAAACTAAAATCATAGATCCAATTTTTATATAAGGCCGTGGAGATACAAACATTCTCATGTTGGTGTGGCGTGGAAGTTTGGCCGACTGATGCGAGTCGAGTATCGTTCTTTATATATAACCGCTGTCCAAGGCTATTGTTTACCCCAACTGTCGAATTTGTCCAGCTTTACAACTGGAGTTTAATACATTAAATATAATCACACCAAATGACACATTAATTTACCATTAAATTACCTTTCATACATTATGACGATTACTTACTATAAAACTCGATACAAATAATATCAAGTAAAATTTTTATAAGTTACAAATATAACTAAAGCTAAATAAATAAGCAAATAAATCGCAATTTCAATTCTTCTTTAGAAATCCAGAAAAGTTAAATTATATTTACAAGTTCTTATAAGTCTGCCTCATATTTATTTGCTATAGTAAAGTCTTTGTGTAGAGAGGTTAAGGAAACTCATGATACTTTTTGAAAGGAAATCAAAGCACGGTTTTGAAAATTCTACACAAGAGCAAGAAGAAATCCATTTCTAAGAAATAAAACTTGTGTTGTCTGGGATCAAGCAGGGCTGTATGTATTTGTTAAAATCCTACGAAACGGTCACATTTTATCGTATAATGTATCTCGGAAAAAAGTTCCGTTCCAAGAAGAATTTTCTTTCGGAAGGAACAAATTTTAACGAGTTTCTGTCTTTTATTTCCCACTATTTTGGCATACGGAAGATTAAAGTGATATTTAGCTGCAATTTGTTACGGAGTTAAGAGTTTCTTTGCTAGGAAAACGTATATATTTTAGACTGTCAGTTAGGCAAACGTGTTTTTATTTCTAAACGATGAATTTTTGCTGCAAAATAACTTTTATTTCTTTGAAGTCAAGAAGTTCTTTATGGTTATAGCCATCTCAAGTGATAGCACTTGTAGTTTTATAAATAAGTAGAATTGGTTTTTGAAATTTTGTTCGAATTATTTTACCGTCAGAATACCATTTACTATACCTACTACTGTGATAAAAGGTATCAGTAATGATGTCATAAAACAAAAAGCGTCAATCTATTGGTCATTATTTACTACATCTCCTTCAAAGTAGTCACCTCCGGCTGCAATGGATATCACCGAACGTTTATTCCAATCTTCAAAACATAACTTAAAGTCGTTATTGTGCCATATTCAGGGCTTCTAGGGAATTTCCTTTTATTGCATCAATGGGTTCAAAACGGCAACCATGAAGGGACAGTTTCAACCGTGGAATAAGAAAGTCATGTGGTGCCATATCAAGGGAATACAGAGTTTGTGGGGCCGTATTTGTAGAATGTTTTGCCAAAAATTCACGACAAATAATGGCATTTTGAGAAGGCGCATTGTCGTGGTGGAAAATCCCTAAGTTATCTCACCTCAATTCGGGTAATTTTCGTCGAATTGCTTCATGAAAACTCCACAAAACACTCAAATAATATTTTTTTATTTACAGTCTGGACAGCTGGTAGAAATTAACAATGCACAACAGCATGACAATCAAAGAAAATAGGCAATATAAAGTTGACTTTTGTGCGACTTTGACGTGGGTTTTTCGGTCTTGCCTCACTTTTCAAGCACCATACACTTGCCCGTTGAGCTGTTTATGTATCTAAAGCACAAATCTAAATTTTATCAGCGGTAACATTCCGTTTTAAAAAAGAAACGCCTTGAGAAATCATCTCCTGTGCGACTTGAAAATGCTGTTGCTTTTGGAACATGTTCAACAGCAGGAACCAAATGAATAGGAACTTGTTCATTGATATCTAATTGATAAAAGCCGATCAAATCATCCAGTTCTCGGATCTGTTTGGAACCATTTCCCCGTCAACCTTTAAAACATTCTAAACCCTTTGGGTGAGTGGATCGATGTGGGCTTAAAAAATTCTCATATCTGATCAAGTCGATGATTAGTCGAAATGGATGGTCTACCAGAGCGTGACTGATCTACGACGGATTCTCTACCTTCTTTAAATACTTTATACCACTCAAATACTCTTGTTTTTAATAAACAATCATCTTCAAAGGTTTTTTGAAACATTTCAAATATTTTTGTTTCAGACAACAGACACAAAATTTAATGTGTATGTTCCTTTATTAGTTACATTTGCCATTTTGGCAAAGTGTCGAAGTTAAAATTCTTATATCATTAAATACAAATAATATGATGATGAATGATATGAAATCAAATACTGAATGTTGCCAGATATTTATGTAAGTCGTGAAAATCTTTAATAAAATTTGAAAACAATTACTCTAGGATATATGTATTTTAAATGAAGAATTACTTTTTGATCACAGTAGTATACAAGCTTTATTAACTTGCTTCCTCCGGTATAGATTCAAACTCATTATTTATCCATTATAATTAATTTTTATTAATCTTTTCATCACAAATTTGCTTCATGTCTTGGCCATGTACAGCATTTTTGTAATATTTGCTTTAATGAACTCCATCACAATTTTCACTCTCGGACCAAAAATAACAGTAAATGCAAATATTTGAATTGATGTTTAAGGTTCAATTAAATAATAATTTTTATGTTAGAATTTGTCATAATTCTTTCTCTCGTATGATAAATATCTTTAGAAACAGTTACTTTTAAAAGTCGATAATATCCGTGATCCTGGAGATGGATACCAGAATGTCAAATGCAAAGTTCACGTCGCTTTTGTTCACCGTTTTGGAGGAGTTCTTGTAACCGGCAGGCACATGCATTTTCTGTTTTATGTTACACTCGAAATTCGTAAAAATGCATAAATTGGAGGGTTCGGAGTTCAAGTGAAGCAAGACCATGATATTCATTTCAGAGAAAACATACCAAAATTCATTGGTTGCATTTAAATTAGAAATGGACGTCAAATTTTTCTTACTGCCTGGTATATACAAATTGAACAACGGACTTGAATCATATATTACGCAGAAAATATATCCAATTAATTCTGTTAATGAGAAAGCCTTATTTCTTCTATACTTTTTACTAAAGTCCGCGCTTAGATGTTTTCATTATCTTCTCCAGAATGCATTTCCCTACGGATCTTGTTTTGGCACAGTATCTACCCTATACTAATGCAGTTCCTCTCCTCTCAACAGCAGAGCATCTTCTGACATGCTTCTCCCAGTACTCCCTGGAGCAACGACTCACTTCTTTTCCTGGTCCAAAACATAGTTGTCTCAGAGGGGGCGTCTAATCTAGCGAGGTGTTTCCATTATCCTGTGTAGACTTTTAATACCAAACAGTAATTTCTATAACAGTAGTTTTTATAAAGGACGTTTCTATGATTTGGAGTGAAAGTGAAGTTTATATTTTACTGAAGGTGCGATTGCAACACACTATAGCTGGAAGTCATCTCAAAAATTCCCCCCAACCAGAATTAATAAATAAAACATTTGCTTACAATAAAGTGAGGTTTTTTGAAATTTCATGTGGCAGGTAGTGTTAGTCCGTTTGGAAACACTTCAGATCACAAAAAAAATGTCAGCTAGTTTCAATGCATAAGAAATTCTATTCTGGATGTAGGTCAGAAACAGATAGAGTCATGAGTGATCACATTTATGACTCTCCCTCTGACGGCGGGGAGAGTCTGAAGTGGTCATTCACGAGCGATCGTGAGTTTTGGTACCTAAAAATATCCAATCTGGATTATGGTCAAGAACTTAAAGAGTCTGAAGTGATCACACAACAAAAGATCGTAAGTTTCTCTACCTAAAAATGTCAAATCTGGGCGATGATCAGAAACAGAGAGAGTCATAAGTGATCACATAATAAAAAGTCACGAGTTTCGCTGCATAAGAATGTCCAATTTTGACAATTGGTATTTTTCTCTTTTGTCCACTGCATTTTTATACCTGGACAAGGTAATTAGATCACATACTTCAAAGGTACTTCTGAAAACTTTTAATTTTTCTACCTCCTGTTATCGGAGGAAAGCAAATGCTTGTTATTTCCTGCATGTGTATTTAATGAAAACACGCGATTCCAATCTAGGATGGACAGTTGGATGAAGACTCGTCAAAGGAAGCTGTATGGTTAATTTGTGCTATTTTATGCAAATATATATGGAGGGAAAGTGGAATCAGAATTAAACCAGCGGGAGTGTTCTCCCCTAAACTTTCTCATATACTTTCCCAAAAGGTGCCGTTTCTCCTTCCCCCGCGTGGCTAAAAAAATTCGAACCTACTGTTACCCAGAATCCAATGACTATCAGAAGGTTTTTCATTATAGTGATTGAAAAATATCTAGGTAAAGAATCAAATTCAAAGAGATGCCTACCGATTTTCCGCTCTTGCCGGCTCAAGGAAAACTGACGTAATTCGCTCCATAGCTTTCGCGTGCACAGAAGATTGCTTCCAGTGCACATGCGCGTGGAGATACTTTTGAAAAGAATCCGTTAATTATACAGACCGACAGACAGTCAACCCTTTGACGAATTTGGCCCAAAATTTTATTCATGATGATAAAACTGTGTACCAAATTTTATCCATCTAGCTATTCAAGTTTTTGAGTTATAGTGTTAGCATGACCGCGGACAGCCAGACTTTCCGTAGACGGATTTCGACCAAAATTTGACAGAAACCTACAAATTATGTGTAGAGATCACATACCAAATTTCATTCCCGTAGCGCTAATAGTTTCCGAGTTATCGTGTTCACAGACAGACAGACAGACAGACAGACAGACAGACACACACACAGACAGACAGACAGACATAATTCCAAATTGTGTTTTTCGGACTCGGGGAGGTCTAAAACGTAGAGATTCGTCAAAATCTCGAGTTCGAATTTTTTTGACGATTACAATATTTTCTCTTTATATACTTCGTATACGAGAAAGTAAAAAGGATAAATGTTGTTAAAATGCAAGACATATTTTGTCTGGGTTTATATGTTATTGTTAAATTCTATGTTTCTCTGTTAAATTATTAAATTAACATTAGAGTTTGAAGATACAAGTGCTATATTAGGGGCAGAGTATGTTATTTCGAATCATGGTCAGATACCAAAGGCGAATCCCTAGCAGCGGTTGACAAACGGCATCTCATTGTTCAAGCTTTCGCCTCTCGCATAAAAGCTTTGTGCTGTTCAGAGCAAAAGAGAACACGTTGAAGCACATTACTTTCATTCATCCACTTATATATATGTTTAATAGATAGCGAAACCAGAAAAATTTGGGGAACATATTAAAAGAATTTGAGGCACACATAATATACAGAATGTAAAAATTTATTTTAAAAATTAGCGGCTTAAGTTTAATTTAAAATACTGTAATTATACTTCCTCGTTTACGTGGTTGAGAAGAAATTGGAACGAATCACAGATGCGGAAAATTTTAAGGATTAAAACTCAGAGTGAGAAGATACTTGATTGAACAAGTATACAAACACGTGAACTCGAACCAGATGGGAATTCGACAAGAATCAGCGCGTTTGGAGATTTCTAAAATGTCACAAAGGACGATTCGAAATCTCCCGTTTCTTAATTTTAATTTTTAAAGGGTGGTAGAAGATAAAGTGAACTAGATATGAGAAACCGCAAAGCGTTATGCATTCGATGTAGCAAAAAAACCCCCCGTGACTGTAGAGATGGAAGAACTCTCGTAAGCAGACTTTTGTCTTTCATTTATTTGTATAATATCGGTATTTACTTGTATAATACTGTTTGTCTTCTTCGCTTGGTTTGGGTTCCGTGTTTTTTGGGCTTCCTTATATAATCGTGATTATTTTCTTATGTTGCGCTCGCCATTGTGAGAGAAGACTGTCTTCCAACGCTCTTCATGTCCTATGTTTTGGGAATAAACACGTGCTTTTGACTTTTTAATGTTCCTTCTGCACTTACAAATCTGCAGACTCCCTAAAGATACTTTCAAAAGATCTTATACGGAAAAAGACGCATCGTTTTAAAGAGAATTTTAAATTTCCCACCTAAACAAAGAAAAGATGTATCAAAAATATATATTTATATGACAAAGAATTAGAATGCATTTACAAAACCTCACCACTAACTATTCTTTGAATATTTTCACTAACAAATGCCAAGGAATTCCACTAATGAGAATGGCTCGATTCTTATTCTTTTTCAGAACCGTATTCCCTCTCGGTTCTCGCGTTGGCACAGTATCTCGCCCACAAACTAATGCAACACCTTTCTTCCCAACAACAGAAAATCTTATTCTGACATTGCGTCTCTCGTGTACTCCCCGGAGCAACAACGCTACGGGGGACTACTTTTTTTCCTGCTCTTAAATATTGTCGTCCCAGAGGGCATGTCTAGGGCGAGGCGGGAAGAAATTAATCACGTGCCTGGGTGTTTTCATTACTTTGTGTGGGTTTATAAAACGGAGTAGTAATTTTACGGCATGTTAGGAGCCATCTTTACAAGCTTTTATTTGATTTAACTTTTTTTTGTTTGTAAATTTCATGGTTGTAAAGATGGAACTTTGTCATCGATTTTTTTACTAATTTCCAGATGTACTATAGAGTTCTGAAATTTTGTACACCTGTATGTTCCCAATGACTATACAGTATTTTAATATTTTTAAAACTTAATTACCAGTTAAAAGATGGGTGAGTTTATAAAACTGAAATTTATGTGTGCGGGTTTATAAAATGGAGCATAGTTTTATGGCATGTTTAAAGTCATTTTTACACGCTTTTATTTAGATTAACTGCTTTCTTTCTTG
>BGPR01000456.1:437137-537930 GCA_013235015.1 Araneus ventricosus
GCTTGAAGTCATTTTTACACGCTTTTATTTAGATTAACTGCTTTCTTCTTCATAAATTTCAAGTTTCTAAAGATGCAACTTTGCCATCGATTTTTTTTACTAATTTCCAAATGTACTATAGAGTTCCGAAATTTTGTACATTTGTGTGTTCCCGATGATTATGCAGTATTTTAATATTTTTAATATTAATTACCAGTTAATCGATAGATTTCAAAGAAGTTTCAATTTCATATGAGAGGAACCATCTGGTAGTGAATTTGAGAAATCAATGATTACCTAATTCCATATTTTTAATAATGTATTATTACAATATATTAAAGTCTAAAAAGTAAAAAGTTAATAAAAATAAAAAAAATTAAGACATGTTTTTATTAGAATATTAACAAGTAATAAATCAATTTTTTTCATCAAAACCCGGCGGTCAACCAAATCATAAAACTGTGTGAATCTGAAAACAAACCTATAAGGAAAGTAAGTCACAATGAATATCACAAGAAAAAAATTAAAAAATAGTATAAACGTGATTAAAGTTCTAAGTATTCTCTTGTGAGCCTAGCGCTTTTATGATTTTTGCTTTTAGCTAAAGATTTTTGAATTTATATATATATTCTCTTTTCTTGGTTACAAATAAGAGATGTTATTGAAAACATTTTTATTCCACTATTGTGGACGATTTTAGATCATTTATGCGGCTGCCTCGAGGAGATTCGCCAATCAACGGACGCCGCTTCCTCGAGGCGGTCGTTGATTAGCATAAAATAATGAAATCCCAACTTCCCTAGCTCGATCAGTTTTGGTCGCACAAGAGTGGAAATTGTTTCTTTAAAATGTTAGCGTGTCAAGAATATTTCTAAATATAATTGATAGGATCGGGGCCTGTATAATGTTTTTTAAAGCAGTTTGTCTCATACAGCATAAAATGTAATCCTTTACGCCATTTAGAGCTTTTTTCCATTAGAAGCATATGCTAATCTCTAACGGTGTAGAAATAAGCTATTGGACAATGATTGGAGTGAACACACTGTATGCTTATTACGTAGAGGCCTAATATTATTACGAACTCGTAATTCCCAGCAATATTAGTCTTATGGTTGAAAAGTGACATTTACAGAGGTTTTGTTGGATTCCGGGGGAATGGAAGCCATTGACCACCGACCTTGGTGACCAATTTGGCGA
The DNA here is from genome assembly GCA_013235015.1 of Araneus ventricosus. Lineage (NCBI taxonomy): Eukaryota > Metazoa > Arthropoda > Arachnida > Araneae > Araneidae > Araneus > Araneus ventricosus. The sequence continues at coordinate 438,314 of BGPR01000456.1, forward strand.
CAAAATGAAGATCCTCGAAAATACTAGAATTTTCGTCCCATCTCTATTAGGAACAGAGATATGGAGAATGTACTAGATGATTCTATGCGACATCACATCCTGTCGGAAAAGATATAAAAACCCGGAGATGCTGAGACGAATGAACGTCTTTGGAATGTGTTTGAAGGTTTTGGAAATCTTTAGAGTCTTGTTCGCATTTCGAGTTGGACGCTGAGCATTATTGTTGGTGCTATTACTGTTATTAATAATGATTTGCTGTCTGCTTGTATTTCAAATTTGTGCAATTGCTGTTCTTTTCGTGATACCTGTGCTTCGAGTTTTTGGAATATTCGTGAAATAAAGCGACGTTCTCCATTATCCTGCTTGCTGGACTAATTTCGCAGTAAAACCACTGAACGCTTTTCGTAACGGTTTGTTTTTAATTGAAGGTATTGACTTAGTTAAAGTACAGGATGATTCAGAAGTCTGGAACAATTTTAAGAATCAATAATTCGTAAAAGGATGTTAATGGAAAGATGCCGTTTGCGCCGAAACAAGGGAAATGAACCTGGGACCTATCATGAAACCAGAATTTATTGCTAGAACAGTTTTAATTTGAAACTACCAGATGGTTCTGTTGTTGTTGGAGCGATTGGTCTCGTAGGAGATTTGATTTGATTTGATTTGATGTGACTTTCCCTGGCACAAGATCCTCGAAAGGGGTCTCGTAGGAGAAGACACTGTTCGGAGCATCGGCAATCAGATGTTCAGTTGGACGTCTTCCTTTCAGGATCTCAGCTGTGAGATGAACAATCATTTTTTGATATCATTAAACTACATTGTTCCTTCATGTTTTCTATACCATAAAAAATAATGTTTAAAGACGTGTAAACACTTGTGAACCGAAGGGTTCGCGGCCAACCAAATCCTCTCGGTTTTTTGGCTAACGCAAAGACATTCGCATTTTATACTGGGACGTGTGGCATCAGGCAGTGTCTCGAGTTGTAATGCATGTTTACGGATCCTACTATGGTTTGGATTGAGTTCGGTTTTCATTGGCTCTCAGCGTTACGTGACTTCGCTTGCTCCTGAATGATGTCATAGGAGCGCGCTTAGTTTGGATTTCGATTTTTATCTTAGCTATTGTATCATGGAGAATCCAAAACTTGAATTCATTATTCCTTTAGAAATGTCCAAATAATCGCAATTAAAAGATAATTTTGATTTCCCATGATACTATGGCGAAGACAAAATGTCGTAATCCGAACTTACTCGCTCCTATGGCATCATTCAGAAGCAAGCGAAGTCACGTGACGCTGAGAGCCAGTGAAAAGCGACCTCAATCCAAACCATAGTAGGATCCGTAAATATGCAGTTGTAAATGCATGCAGATCGGATCCGCCCTCTTTTTGATGCCGCCTGTCAACCAATAGCGAGCAGCCTGTTGGAGTACTTAAAGGCGATGATTGCTTCTGTTCACTCTCTTCTTTTTTGTATCGTCTCGCAGCTGGCGTGTTTAGTGATGTGATGATTTAATTTAGGATTTTAATTTAGTTGGCATTATATTAAATTTGTTATTTTGTTATGTTGTAGTCTTTCTTTGACTGTGTCACCAGCTCTGTGTTTCTCACAATGAAGCACTTCTGAAATATGCGGAATACAGGGATGATAGATTGAAAAGCTGAGTAGTGTAGTATTGTGCAAGTCAATAGGAAGCACTTCAGTGTTAATCGTTCTATGTACCTACTACCTCGGCAACTAGACCAGTAAATCTCACCTCTACACAAGCTGTTCAGTTAACTTGACCTCGACGTAGGTCTAGAAGTTACAGACAGAAGACAGAAGTTACAGCACAGTTTGTCGTTCCCAACGAACCTCCTTCGAAGGCGCAGGATTAAACCTGCAAACCACGGCGTATTCGAAATCGCTTCCAAAGACACCCATCTCTCCATTGGCGAGTGACAAGCAATGATTAATGGTTCAAAGTTTGCTCCTTTCCCCTCGTTCGTGGCTGGACGTCGTGTGAGTAATTTCTTGGGAAAGCATGCGAGCGGTTCGCCAACCCTTTCCCAGTGCACACGCCCGTTCATACGGAGAAAAGTGCGGTTTTTCCACGTTCATTCGTTTGCGAATTATTGATTTTTAAAGCTGTCTCTAGATTTTTGAATCACCCTGCATAAGAAACAGATACGGTTTACTTTAAAACTTAGCGATTAGAGTTGTGAATCATTTATTTTTGAGGTTATTTAAAAGAAATTCATTATTTAGTTTATTTACGCGCTGTTTTTATCAATTGGATATAATTTATTCATTTGAGAACAACATTATAAAACTATTTTTTCAGTGAGACATTCTATAAAAATTTTCTAAATGCGTTTTTACCCTGTCTGCTTCTATATTTTATCACGATACATAAACATTAAACTAGGAAAGAAAATTGCAGTGGCTGTGTACAAAAACAAACACAAATCTTCAAGAGGAATAGAAGTTATAAAAACAGTGCTCTAGGTGCATAAACAGGGTTTAAATAAATCATTTTTATGCTCGTTTACTTACAACGAGCAAAGACTCGGATAAAAAGTTCGTAGCATGGAATGTTTATGAATGTTAACAACCCTAATTAAAGTTGTTTGCGTCTAACAGTTCCCTGAGGATATTAAAAACATGTACGGAAGGAATATCTAAGCACTGGCATTTCGTTTTTTTCTGTTGTTTTATTGAATAGCACGCTAAAAAGTAGAGAACTTTTTGTTTTAATTTGATGCCTTTATTGAATGTATGTAAAGCAAAAGGATTTTTTTTCTTTGTGAGAAAATATAAATAATAATGAAATCGAAATGACGGAGAGAAAAATTTTTTTGTTTTATTTCATACGCTGTAAGAGTGCATGTAGCCACAGTTAATTAGATTAATAATACCGGTATAAACAGGCATGTAGGTCTTTTTATTTTTTAAATTCCTTAAATTCTGCAATCAAGTAGCGGATGATGCTTTTCAGTGTTTCGCATGAGGCTAAATACTTTTGCGCTACTGAGCCCAGAAAAACTGCACCTGATTTTTCTTCCATTCACCACCTTCAGGCCTCCTCGAGTACGAGGATGGGAAGCCAGCAGACCAGTGCTAGGTTATTCAGTTACATTGTTAGCCCCCGTTAGTCGCAATATCTTACGGATGCGCTCTACGGTGCTCAGATGAAGAGCACAACACCTGAGATCGCACCCATTTCTAACCATATCAGTGGACGGATGTTTGAAGCCGCCGAATTTAACATCCACCGGAACTGCTTACAGGGTCGATTTTTGATAAAATTTGATTTTGAACCTGCTGTCTCGATCTTGCTTCTAGGCCACTGCTGTTCAGTTTCCTGTTGCCGTATCACTGTTAGCAGGTCCTGTCTTTCATTACGGGGATACACAAGTCCAAACTTCTGCGCCATATCAGCTGGAGGATCTTCAACCCACGTCAGATTTAACCTGCACCAGGCCCACAAACATGGTGGATCGTCAGTGGACTCGGGCTTCGCATGTGGAATCTTCCGGCTCCGAAGCCGAGGCCTTACCACTAGACCACCACGCCTCTTTCTATTACTTTCGGATATCTTTAAGCAAGACACTCTGGGTTTGCTTGCATTACCTTCCTTGTTTAATTTTGGCTTCATTTGTATATCTGTCTATTGTTCTCTGTTTTTTGTTTCGCTGCTGCAATGGCGCGTATCTTAAGCATTGTCGTAATTTTTCTAACTTCATTTTTTTTTACGATAAAATTCTTTTGTTCTTTTAATTTTATTGTATGATAATTAAAATATTTTTTTCTTGTTCCAGTTTTAAATTTTGATTTCCTTTTTAAAAAAACTTTTTTTTAAATTTGCTATATTTTTTCTTGTTGATTGTTTGCATACTTTAATCAAGACACCATGTACGGTGGAACTGGCAATTCAATTCACTATGCCACGGAGTGTGCCTTCATCGTGTGTTGGCATACGAAAAGGCCAGCGCCAAACTTCGAACAAGAAGGCTGATAAAAGTTGCCAATAACCTCGTCTCCAGGCAAAAAATTCGCAGTTTAGTAAAATTCATCAGTGAAAACAGAGGACTCTTCCTACCTCCCTAGCCTTTAACTTTCCAGTGAGCTCAATCAAAAAGCTTCAAATGACCAGAAATACCCCCCCCCCCAAAAAAAAAAGAGAGGAAAAACATCTAAAGGAAAGAACACTAATACGAAATAATAGGGTAACAGTGTACATTCCTGTACTGTATATAGCGTAAATATCTGTTCCCCCCCTTTTGTATTGTTTTTTGTCTTAAATAAAATTCCCGTGTCTTTTCCCATCAAACCGTTCAGCGACCGGACTGGTCACGGGTACGGAGTGAGAGACGGTGTTCTGTTCTGTACATTTATTTATTTCGTGCTTTATAATAACTATGGAAAACACAAAATAGAAGCATATCCTTTATAATGATTTCTATGATTACGTTTTTCGGAGAAAAACTAATAAATATTTGAATTTCCCCTTTTCAGACATTGCAAGAGCTTTATGCATCTTAAACCTTTGCGGATGCCGCCACAGTGGCGGCATTCGCAAGTCGTCGTCGAAGTCGTTTTTTTGCTTTGTTTTGTTTTAGACCCACACCGACCAGTCTGCCCAAACGAGTGAGCTGGTAGGTGTGGGTCTAACAAAACAAAACAAAAAAAACCCCGACTTCTATGAATGGAAAATGAAGGTTCTCGAATATGCGGGAATTTTGCTCCTATGCATCAAGGGAACCGAGATTTGGATTACTCCAGAGAATTTCATGTGACGTCACGCCCTGTTTGGACAGCTACAAATACTTGGAGGTTCAAAGGAGAAGAAGAATCGCTATGGAGTTTTGTCTGCACTGCGAGCTGGTAAGCTGGGCGCTATTGAAAGTGCTGTTACTGCAATTATTAGTGATTTACTGTCTGTTCGTGTTGCTAATTTGTACAAGTGCTGTTTGTCCTATTACCTGTGCTTCGTCTTTTCCCGAATATTCGCGAATAAATTCCTTGTTGGTCTGCTTTCACCGTACACCTGCAGAAAGATTTTTTATAAAAGTATCAAATTTTGAGCCCATTAGCTCAAAAGAAAAAAAGTCTAAAATGCTGGATTCTTTTCAATATACTACGAAGCTAAACACAAAACGCTCTGCTTTATGATATACGAAAAGTCGAAGGGAGCAAAAAATATTTATAATAAAAATAATTGTGTGAATTTCAAAGGAAACAGGCAACAGTTCTTAAACTTATTTGGGGATTTTTATATTATTAGAAAGATAAATATTTTCCGACGAAAATGTGGCTTCATTCGCGTAGGTGTCATCTCTTCAATAGAGGAAAAGGATCCTCGTAACTCAATTTATTCACACAGTTTGGCTGTAAAGAAACCAGTTATTTGATTACAGTTACTAATGCGATAAGTGAGTTATTGAATTAGTGTCTTAAAGTTTTGACGGAAAGTGGAGGCTTACAGGATTCTGAAAAGTCGGAGGATTGTGAGGTATTTATAACATAATTTTAAAAATATGGAAATCGTGTTCTTTTTAGTAACAAGAACGTATACAGGTCGGCTAAAATGAAAGTTTTGCTGTTTAGAGTCTAGTAGAGGAAGAACAAGAGATAAGAAGAACTCGAAATCTCGGTTTTATGGATTTCAGAAAACGATAGAACGAATAATAAAAAACGGAAAATAATAATAAAAAAAGACATCTCTATCCCTCCCTCCTGCAAATCGTCGTTTGACAAGCAAAACCAAACCTCAATTTTTTGAAATTTCAAGGAGGAAGAAAAAACTGAATTTTTCGCAACCAATAACGAATATTTCTGAATTTTTTAACAACTGATATAAACATGAGACCGCATGTTCTTTACAGATGTCCCAAATTTAAAAAATAGTCATTTTTGATTGCAAGAAATTCAGTTTTTTTTCTTCCTCCTTGAAATTTCAAAAAATTGAGATGGCTTTTTAAGCGGTGTTGCTTGTTAAGCGACTTAATATGACAATATTTACATTACAACTCCTTAAGTCATAGACTAAATTATATGATTTAGAATTGATAATTAATAGGCATCATCATTATAGTCGATTATGTAGCCGAGTTCATCATTATTATAATTAACAACGGTTATTGAATTATTCTTATACTAGAAACTGTTCTACACATCGAGATGCAACAAACTCTAATGCTGGAATTTTTTGACGATTCGAGACCATTTGGAGTAATCAGAGGTTCTTTAACTCGAAGTATTACTGCTATGTATTTTAGAAAAGCTATTTTACTGATTTTTCAATGATAAAGAGCTGTTGTTAATTCAGAAAATAAATTTCATTGCTTAGAGTTAATATTTTTGAAAGACAATGTCTCATTACAGCCGTACAATTCAGATTAAGAATCTGTGAATAAAAAATCGAATGGTAATTTCCTTCTCAATGACACACGCCAATTCAAGCGTCTCCTTCGAAATGATAAAAAAATACAGTGATGTCATAATAAAATTTCGCAGAAGACACATTTTAGGATGCTTGATTTCTCTATCTTTACATAAAACATTAAAGAAGAAAATATATCCAATATACCTTGTTTAGTTTAGTTTAGTTTAGTTATATTAACGTCCCATTTTAAAGCTACACTAGGGCTATTTTGGGACGGACAGTAATTTTGAACTGCCGTCAGATGACGAGGACGACACCTGAGCTGGTACTCCCCTCTCCAAACTTCCGCACTACATCATAGAGAGGACGTTTGACCTTCTATGTATGATTTAACGTGCATTAGTCCCAATACACGACGGATCTTCAGTGTAATCAGGTTTCGTACTGCAACAATCCGGCTCCGAGGCTGATACCTTAGCACTAGGCTATCGTGGCTGCCAAATACACCTTATAATATCAGACCGAAGAATAAAGCCTTTCGTATTATGAAAATAATTTAATTCAGGCTATGCACATTGTAGATACATTTCGAGAATTCAATTTTCAGTAGATTGCAAGTTTTTCATGTTTTTCCTTTGTTATTAATTACTTGCATGCTTATTTTGACTTTAGATAGAGTCAGTTGGAGTAATTGGGGACGAAGTTTGAAGACTCTGCCATTTTTTGTCTTTAAAAGGGTAGTTTGCGATGGAAAAGAGTTCTTTATGTTTTGTGTGTCCATAATTCATTAAACAATTCCTCCTTTCAAAAATAATTTATTAGTTAAATAACATCACTTTTAGAAGGTGTTCCCAATTACCCCCGAGACTATGGGGTAATTGGGAACACGAATTTCGGTTTTTGACCACAGTAACGAATTGATTTGAAGAGAATATATTTGAAATTAATTATTAATTATTATTAATTATTAATTATTAATGCATTTAACTGCCTTTTTCCAATTATCACAAAATACTGTTTTTTATTGTTTTTGAGCTAAAAATCTTCTATTTCATGGAATATCGCATGTAAACTATTACAACTATTTGCTACATTCAATTTGGAGTAATTTATAATCATTATAACTCAAATTTTGTCGGGAAAAGCTTGGAAATGAAACTTTAGAGAAACTGAATATTATGACACACTAGAAGGAAATAGGTAAAATTTAAAAATCGCATATAAGCATTAGTAGAAACTAATATTTCAATTTGGTAATAGAAAATAGATTTTCCACTTGAAATCGAACGTTCTATTCACTATTCTATTTTTTCTTTGACATTTACCTTACCTGAAAACCAAATAATTCTTTCTGACAATATACTTCAAAGATGCGATCTGGGAGTATAGCTTTTAACTGACTCTCGAAAATAACAAACTAGCCATTCACATGGCTAGTTTGTTATTTTCGAGAGTCAGTTTGTTTGTTATTTGTTGTTAACTAGTTTGTTATTTTCAGCACATTTTGATTTAACCAAATTGGTGCTTCTGAAACCTGTCACATCAAATTCACCACCGTCAACTTTTTGAATCCTTGAGACTTACGAATAACAGCCTTCTACGAACAACATTCATTCTGGCACTTCCAAAGTTATCGATCAAAACAAACATATTTGTTGAAAAATCAACCATGGATGATTCCAAATAAAATACTTCCTCCATCTCTTCAGCTTCCGTTTCTTGTTGAAAGAGTCAAAATTCTTATCTTCAGAGTCCTCCATCAGTATCACATTTTATTCTTTTTCATCATCAGTTTCTTGTTTTCGTCCAGACTTGAAGTCAAACGGCTTCATATCAATGTTAACAAAGAAATTTCAGCCGTAAAAAGTAATATGTGTGTAGATCATATGGAAAATCGTTTTAAAATGTCAGTTTTTAATTTGAAATAAAACAGTGAACGTGACTGACGATACAGAACGCAACCATGTTTCCAGATTCAAAATGGCTGCCTATCAAATAATAAATTAATCCAAGTACTTAAAAATATAGGTTTTTGTTATATCAGAAGCCTGTCCCCCATTACCCCGCATTAAAATTTGTCAGGGGTAATTAAGAACACTAACTTGTTCCTCAAAATGAAATCCAAAAACGAAAATTGAAGTTTCCTCATAATCGTTATTTCCTTCAGATACAAGAAATATATAAATTCGTAATTTAGCTAGCATATAACCGGCGTAGAGAACGGAAAATGAAACTTAAGATATTGGGATTTCAGTTTTCTTAACACGGTTGCAATTAAAGGCAATAAACATTACCAAATAACATTGAAAAGAGTAGGAAAGTGATTTTATCGTTCCTCTAGAGTGTCTATCTTAACCAAACACATGCTTTTTCAGATCCTCACCAGTTCGCTCTGTAGCCACCGTTCCCAATTACTACTTTTTCCCGATTTCTCCGCCTGACCTTTGTTGGTTTAATGGCTTTTGCAGCTTTCTTGAATAACTGAATATTTCTCATGGAAAACGAAAGCTTAGCCTTTTATTCATTTCTTTTGTTCAAACACACACAAAAATATGAGATGATAATCTAAAGTCTGAACAATTTCTGAAAAATAAAGCTGTTTTAAAGCAAACGATTGCTTACATATTCCATTAAAAACTTTCAAAAATGTGAGAACGGCATTTATAATAATTTTCTTAGTTAATAATAGAAAGTTCGAATTCATTTCTGGTTCATTTCGATAAGGAAACAACTTCTTCAAAAATGGTAAATTACAGTGTCTAGACAACTTCCATTAAACTTCAAAATAATTACACACAACAATGCTGTTTTTCCTGCGAATAATTAAGTTACTTCAATTTTATTTTAATGATAGCATCGAATTATATGAAAGTCCTTTTTTCACGAAGTAATTATATAATTTTCTTAATAGCGATGTGGAAATATAAACAAGAGTCAATAGTTCTCTAACAAAGGGCATTAAAAATAATAACAGCATTGTTGTTTCTTTTTATATTGTTCACTGTAATTAGACTTACATTTTTATTACATTTACTTATTGATGTAGAAGTTTCTAGTAGTTTTTTTCCGTTTAATAGCTTGACTTAATCAATATCATAATAATTTTGAAATGTATTGCTTATATCTATACTTTGCAGTTATTATGAATTGCTAATCCTTTTAGAACACCTGCGTGATATAAGGATCTTTTCCCCGAAGTTTACCAATGAAAGTTCGAAGTTAAATAGCGACAGAACAGCATATTGGAAAAATATTAAAAATTAAGTGTAACACCAAGAAGTTATTAATAATACTAATATACACAAACTATTTGATTTTTTTCCAGATATGCCTTATTTCCTAATGCATTGCGGCTTTTCAGTACCAAGGGCCCAAAGAGAGGAAATTAACCCTAATGCCAAGAGGGAAGTTCAATTCGACTACTCTTTAACGGACCAGTGTTCGCAATCGACCATGCCTGTCTGGTTCTGCGGTTCATTTTCTTATAAATTTGGGAAAAGTGTTTATCGCATAGGGAAAAACTTGTGTCCTCCAGAAACGCAATCATACTTGCCCTTTGAGGTGTCATCTTCGTCATCTGACCACGGTACAGAATTAAGAAGTATGTCCTCAAACAGCCCTAGCGTAACTTCAAAACTAGACTTAAGCTTAGGTTGCTAATTAAAATTAATCAATCAAATCAAAACAGTCATTATTTAATTCAAATTTTTATTAAAAACCTTTCTTTCAAGTCAAAAATATAGTAGGTTAGTAATTTTACTAATCAACTAGGAAACCAATCAAAATTAATCGAAAAAAGAGGCAAAAGTAGTGGTGACGGAAATATCACTCCGCATGTGCGAGCTTTAATCAAATGCTGGAACTTAACAATCTTAATTATTAGGAAATCAAAAGAATATATCATTGCTTTTTTTTATCATGGACATTCTGTTTATTAAAAATACAAAAATAAAAAATAATTCTGATCTGATTTTTTGATAAATGGTAATAACAAGTGAATGGATATATTATTACATAATAATATTAAGAAGGTAAAAGCAAGAAGAAGATAAAGGAGATAATGCTAAATCTCATCTTTCTTACAAAAAATACATCTTATCAAAAATATAACTTTTTTTATTAAAACAAATAATCTTATCCTTTGGAAAACAGAATTATAAACATTTTTGAAACAGAACGATACAAAAAATTCTTCATACTTTATGACAGCATCTTTTTCTGATTTCCATTAAATATCGTCTGAGATTTATTTTCAGTTTAAACTCGTAGAATTACTATTCTACAGAGAATATTTTACCCGCATAAATGCGTAGCATGGAAGACTCCAGCCGAGGAAAATTATTTTTTAATATATGTGCCCACAACATTTTTGCATGTCTTGGGAAAATATATCAAATAGAACTAACGATATTTTATCTCAAACGACATAGGAAAATGCCTCCTAAAGAGAGAAAAAGTGAAAGAAAAAGAATGTTTAAAAATTGTTGGTTGAGGAGAAAAAGTTTGTGACCGTTTTTTCTCATTGCTTTCCAAGACAGCATATTATAAAAATAACTAAGCATGTGCACACGTAAGAGAAATTCACATTACTTTCTTATGTAAGAAAATGATGAGCTTCTTCCAAGAGAATTTTCTTCTTCTAGTTTTTATATCGTTAGATAACTTGTGTACGTTACAAAATACTATATAAATATTCGTTTTCTGCAAAAAATCTCCAGGAAAAATTATTGAAAATATATATAAGGTAGAGTTTTTTTAATACATTATGTAACTTAAGATGCTAAACTTTTTTAAAAACTATCAATTTTCGAACTTTGTTTCTTCTGTAATAAAAAACGATAAATGTTATTTAATATAGTTTAACAAGTATCAAATAATCAATAAAACTGATTGGGGACAGACAAATAAAGACTTTTCCATTAAAATTTTAAATTTTTATAAACACTTTTGAAATGGACTGAAAAATATGGCTTCAAACTTGAAGTTAATATTCTTGGTGAATTATGTTTCGATAAATTAAAAATAAGCGGGTTAAAATGTATCTCTACTGTTGTGCAAATCTTTTAAAAAATCCTCAAAAATCAAAAATAATTTAATCTCTAAAAAGAGTTTGACAGTAAGATGGAATTATATATGTTAACTACATTGTTGAAAAAAAATAAAGTTAATTCACATTACGTTATTGGAATGCCTACAGCAAAGGTAACAACGCATGTCATCTAACATATAACTACACCTTGTCTAATGTTGCTCAGAAACACTACTTACCTTTTCCTTCTGTTTCAAAATTATATTGGCACGGCGTACAAATGGAAATTAATATTTATATAAATTATAATTGAATAAATTTATAATAAGTGTATTTTATTCATAATTAGAAAACTGCAAAAAAATCTTATAATTCATTTATTCAAGGGAATATTTTTTTAAATCAATTTATATATGGGAGCTAATTCTTCCTTTATTCATCTTTTCTTTAATTTTGGAGTGAAATTTTTATAGCTGAATCCTTATCTGACTTTATTAATTACCCTCCATCCATGAATTTATTTGTAAAAATCTATCACCATTAAAATTATACACTTAATAAAGAGAAACATCGTTTGCAGATTTAAAATCATTACTCTTGGTTATTTCAAAACAGCTTCGTCAAACGATTTCATTTGTAAACGAACTCACAGATTTTTATCCTGCCGTAGCAAACGATTTTTTTTCAACAGAAAATTAAATAGTCTGAAAAATAAAGAAAACGATATCCTAAAAGGAGATTTTTCCATTCGTTAAACGTAACCGTACTCGTGACTTGAAAAATACGATACTCTTTCAGAAGTCTTGACTTACCATGTTTTACTGCGGAATTATAAAGATGTCGTGAAAGTTAATTAGCCTCGTTACCAGGAGTCACGTTTCTCTTTACACTTTGCTGAATGATGTTTGCCTACAAAGTTCTGAAAAGGGATTCGAAGCTATTCGGATGACAGCCTTTAAACTGCCTTGTTCGTAATTTACGAGATGCTCTTCGAATTATATATGAGCTCTTTTATGTAAAACTTTTTTTCTTCCTTTCTGTTCGTCTTTTGGGCATTTTACTAAGCAACTCGGTTACATCCGTCTTTTGCAAAGTTGTAATAGAATTTATGCAAAGGGAATAGTTTGTAAAATGAACTTATCTTTGTATGTAATGGATTTATTTCGCTTAATACGCTAATATCTATTCATTACAGTGTAAATTAAGACATTATGATGTGGTATTATTAATGCAAAGCCGTTTTATGTTATTAAATCATAACTAAAGTCACATGCAGCTTAAGATGGAACTGGGAAATCTGCGAGACATATCATTATGTTCAGTTAAGTAGTCTTGAATTTTAGTTTCATGAATTTAGTTAATTGAGCAGAATTTAGTCTTTAAGACAAATAATCGCTGTTCTGGGGAAGAAAACTTCAAATTTTAAATATTTAATGCAACGGAATTCTTTCAATAACTCTAGAATGTGTAGTAATCGGTATGTGTAAAGAATGTGTTATTTATCGGTAATGTGGCCACTGATAGCTATCCACGTACACGTAAGAGTTGTCTTTAAACACATTGAAGACTTAGGGGGAAAATATTAGTGAACTTGAAATAAATACAGTCGTAAGCCAAAGTATTCGTAATTTTTTACTCGTAATTTACACATTATGGCACGTTTCTATATTCTGTTATGAGAAATTTGTAATGTATCATGACAGAAGAAATGAAATACTTGTAAATAATATTAAACAAAAGTAGCATTCAGTATTTGAATTAAAAAAGACACAATTTTTGATGAAGAAAAGCATTAATTGGAAAAACAAATTATCAGAACAAAACTTCGACCTCAAGTGTGGAATATGGTTTATTCTCAAACAAATATATTTTAATTCAAAATTTGTTTCATACTTTATGAGAATAAGGATTAAGAATATTTTCTGTTTTTGTTAGAAGCAACTATTTGAACTTATAGTTGGGTAATCCTCCAATTGAAGTATTCTCTAATTATTATGGATGTCAGATTCCTCTTAGCTCAGTTTATAGAACAAAAAGAATCACACTCTCTATCCTTTTTACTATGAATTCTTTTCTCTATAAGTTTACTCAATAAATTAGTTAAAAGAAAATCACTGGTATCAGAATGGGATATAAACTGGCAAAAAATATATATTTGTTATCCATAACTTAGATCTACATATCACCAGAAAGTACCAAAGCTATTCCGTAAAAATTGGCTCAAAATTATGAGTTATTTTATAAATATTCATAGATACAGAGATAAAAATATCAAATTTGGTACTTCTAAAGCATTTAAACATAAAGCCATAGCAACCGAAAAAATACTTTGAATGCTCATTGGCGTCTTTAAATAAAAATCTAAAAATTTTATCTATATTCACAAAGCAATCCGAAAATTGAATTGGTGCGTCAGAAGTTCGGCTGGTCTTCGATAAATATAAAGCAAACAAAAAACATTCATAGAGGAACCACAAATCCAAATCTTCTTTCTATAATATTTCATTCTTCTTGCCATCTTCTAATAGTAATAACAACACAAAAATTTTGATTCACTTTGCCTGTTACTATTTCAAATATGAATATTTTTTTAGAATGAAGTCAAGAGAAAAAGAGGAAAAATACCAAATCAAAAACACCTGAAAGCAAAAAAGTCAAAAAGCACCGTAAACGATTAAAGACAACAATAGTACTTTGTATCCAGAGCGCGCCAAATGCTGTTTGGTCGAAAGTCTCAGGTTTCTTACAGAAAAAGATCCCATTTTTTGAATCCCTGCCTGCAGGTGACCCTTGATGAAGTCTGCAAGGCAGGATTCTTTTCTACTTTTTCGAACAGTACTTTTTATAAATTTGCGTAGTTTTCATTTTCATACAAAATTTTTTACTCTCTGAGAATGTATTTCTCATCGAGTGTTTACATTTTGCGCTTAAAATGGCTTTTAGCTCAACAAAATCTCTTAAAATTTTTTATGATATTTAGAATTTTTGAACTTGTGACACGGTGGCAGTTTTAAATTTAGATAAAACAAATAAAAATAAACAAGTAAAAAGTCCTGTTTCTCTGTAATGAAAAAAAGAAGGAAAGATGGGTTTTGTTATTAAGATATATAACATAGAATTTACAAAAAAAGTATACTAAGAAATTTATTTTTTGTAAGAAAAAGAATTACAGTTGTTTTTTTCTAGTGAAATTACGTTTTTCTAAAATAGTTTTTTAATCATATAATGCAAACCTATCAGTTGTCTGCATTTCGAAAAAATAAGATAGTTTTTAAAAAAAGAATTCACATAAAAATTAAAGGAATGAAAAATAATGCAAAGGAAAATTGCTTCACTCATTATGATTAAGAGTTTAGATTATACGCACAAATACGTCCCCAAAGATACTTCAAAATGTTCGCCTTTTTTTCAAATAGAAATGCATCTATAAATTGTTTTTATTTCAGAGCATGATGGAATAAAAGAGCTGGAAAAAAATTTTATGCAACTTTCGGTTGTAATCTGAAATTTTTTTTGTGTGATTTATGTTCGAAGCGGTAAAGTCTAGCAAATAAAATTTTTGAATTCTTTATTTAACTCCTTTTTCTGTGAGGAAATAGAAGCAAAGGAAAAGTTAATGTGCACTTTAGAATTTTGCACAGAGAGTTCTTTCTTTTTATTTTTAAATTCACTTTTACTTATAAAAATATTTATTCACTTTGAATTATTAATTAGAATTCAAAACCTAGCATTATTCTAATGAAGCCTATTAATAGGAAATATAATAAGAAAGTACTAATCGAATTTTCTAATTATAAATCGATTGTGGTTTGGTAAAATATTTTCGCCGGTATTACATACAAATTGCAATCACTGTTACATATTAATAAGGTGACTAACTTTTTTGCAATGTACAGGAGGACACAGAAAAATTGAAGAAAAAAATATCGTAAATAAAAGAAACAATTTATTCATTGCAACAGTTAATACAGAAAGCACTATAATAGCATAAATGCATAATAAAAACATTTGTAACATTTTATACTTTAATTATACTTGCATGCCAATTTATTATTTCAATGAGTAGAGTAATTTTCGGCTAAATAAATATTTTTGTTTCAATGTATCATCCTCTAATAATATGTTGCAAATACAACGGCAATATATTGGCAACCGATCGGTTTGGTATCAATCGTATACGTGTAACCACACTGTTTTCGGAGCTCGCCACCTAGCGGCCGTTGGAGGAAACGGCCAGTCCATGTTCAGGAGTCGACGTTTAAACATGGTATTCTTCTCCGATGATTGTATATTTTATATGTCCTGAAGTGTTTTGCCCTTAATTGTTTGTCCTTGTATGTTGTGTCCTTTGGTGTTTGATTAAAAGTATTTAAATGAATCAAGCCCTTTTCTTTGAATGCCTACTGTTATCCCTAGCAGGAATTAAATTATGGCGCCCAAACGATTACATACGGAGATTTACAGATTAGTGTTCAAATTTCGAAAAGGAGGACATGTAGAAGGACATATTTCGAGGGAGGACAGTCCTCCCTGATGGAGGACGATTTGTCATCTTAATATTAAAGATAAAAAATAATAACTTATCAAAATGCTGCTTCTATAACTTTTTTACGTTCCTTTTTATTTTCATATTTTTCAGACCATCTGTTTTCACTTAAGAATGTTTCTTTTCAGTTCGCGGATGTTTTTGTTAACAGTGTGTTCTTTTAGAAAAGAAGCCAGTATAACCACGAGTATTAACATATCGCAAACGATGTTATTTGCATACATAAACAGCTGTCAGGAATACGATTCGTTGCCTTTAAAATTTACTCAAGGAAATAATATAAGAGATGCTTGAAATGATTTCCGAATTTATTATATTCTAATATAATAGAACGTTACAGGTGGTATTAAATTTGTGAAAAGAAAGTTGATGTTGAAACGGATGTCGGTGGAAATTTTAGCTAAGAGGCTGTCTTCGTCATGCTTTTTAAAAATAAAATAAACAGATAAAAAAGCGATTTGTCACGTTGCTATCTTGCCATAAAAAAGAAAACCTTCTAAAATATTCATAAATTCTCAATTCAAAGAGCAAAAAATATTCTTAATGAATTCTAAATTTCACTTCGCTTTTAGGATAATGGAGCAGAACGATAGGAATTCGAAACTTCCAGAAACAACTTTTTGACGTCAACTCTGAAGTGCTTTCAGGAATGAGAAATAACAATGGAACATATGATATTAAATTTCATGCCTTTTATTTTGCATCTTCGAAAATTCCTCCTGCTTTATAAATATTCTTTGGTTAAAAATGAATTCCTCAGATGGCATAATTTAAGAATAAATTGCTGGCCTTTTCTTGAAGAATGCTTCTCACCGTTAAACTTTCAACTGAGCTCTTAGGAGTGTTTTGTGGAAGTTGGGCGCTTCATTGAAATTCTTTGCAGAATTCTCTAAGTGGTTGAGGTAATTTTCTTGATTTTCGGAATTAATTCGTGCCTCAAGAACCATTCTTTTCAAAGAATCAAGAAGCAATTCGAGTATTTGCCCTTAGGAATATGCAAAATTGAGCAATCGAAATGTCGAAGAAATCTAATATCGTTAAACTTTTCTTATGCACTTGTTATTACTTCCGAATGAGAAGAAAAATGAAAATAAAGTTAAGAGAGTAAAATTTGGGATTTAATTATAATGTCCCAAGAGTAGAACGCTTCCATCTTTCATTAAAAAAATCTTCGAAGCATCAGAAAATTCGATTTCAATGTTTGGAAAATTCGCATCTTTTAAGTATGAATCTCTTCATTATTAGCTAATATTGGTATGTAAGCAGGATAAAGAAAAATAAGGAAAACAAAACACGATGAGAAATTGAATTAATAAGAATCTTTAAAAATAGGTTGTATCCTTTATACGCATTTTTACTTTAGTTAATAATTAAATTTATCCAGGAATAAAATTGCAGCAGAGTGAAAAATATAATACATGAAAGTTTGCTACTTCAATTTGTTTGGGATATGGAATAATTTTTGTTGAAATATTTTTTAAATTAGAATCCTATTACGCAAATTTTATTCCCCAAATTTGTTTTAAGTAATTTCAATCGGAAAGTTCGTGATTGTAATTTTAGCTTCTAAGAACATTTTAAAGTGTCTTTTATTTAGATTTTCCTGTTTTAGTTTTAAAGTGTTTACCAATTTTGTGCACACATTCTTATAATAATTTTAAATTTCAAGATTTTAGATTTCAGAAGAAGGTAATAAGATTCATTATGGATAAGGCTTTTGAAATTTTAAAGGAAAGGTTAATCTTAGAGCTTGAAAGTTTCAGTTCAAAAATATTTATTAGGATATTTTTTACACTTCATTCTGAAAATTTCTATTGAAAAAAAGGCAGAAAAAATAACATTCATGAAATTTCATAAAAGTTTGTGATAGAATGATTTTTTTTTGAAAAAATTAAAATTATTTCTCTTCTGTTTACACAGCTACGAAAATTTCAAATAAACTGTTTTGATCAATCTGCATCACTTTTAGCTATTAAGAATGTACGTGCTCACACATTTTTAAGAACAAACAAAAGCAATTTCTTCTGAAAAAAAATTCAGAAGTAAGCTAAGAAATATTCCAAAATTCTTCGTTACTGAATTTTTTTCTTTAAACATTTCAAATGAATGGTTTCCAAATCATGTGGCATAGGCTACTGGGCATTCCAGCTAGCATATAACAGCATACTGTCTTATGTGGTGCTTGCTATGAGTCACGCCCTTTTCCTCTAGTAAGATGCTCAATGGATTTCAAAATTAAACCAGGACATCGAATCATTTGAGCGTGAGTTGACTCCATTACGGGCAAACGTAATTGCTGAACATTTAAGATTTGCTTCGATGGTAATAGAACTATCTAAATTTATTTATTTTGAATTTCGGCATCTCGTAAATAAGAGATATTTTCTGGGAGCAAGAAAGCTCCACTGATATGGATAATTTTACTAAAATTTTGAAGATAAAGATATCGAGAATCAAAAATTTTGAAACCGGGGAAGCGACGGGTCTTTCACTATTGATTCCGATATTTTCACTTCCTTTACTGGAGAGAGGGGCGGAACGCACGCCCTCTTCTTGTTCCTCGCTGAAAGCAAACACTGCGCGAGCCGGAACGCAAACATTTGATCAAACCTCCACCGGTAATATTTTACGTAAACTTCAGTCCTGCCACGCACAAAATTGAAAAAGGTAAAATTCTTCGAACGGGCGAAACTTCGCCAGCGTGCAGAGCCGAATTTCCACCAGACTTTGAGAAAGGCTTAACAATAGCCCCTCATTTCGGTTAATTTATAATTTAGGATGAGCCGAATCTCCCCATTTGCCAAAGAAGACTCTTCCTAATTTCATTTTGAAAGCTTGCTTACAAATGCTGATTGCTTGCGATCGAAGGGAGAAGGAGATGAGATAGGAGGAGACTTAATTTATTGCTGGTTCATGCTGATGCATCGAATATGAGGCACCAGTTTTATTTGCGAATCCCGGTAGACGAAAAGGGAGTGATGAAACAGCGCAGTTATTCCTCTAGCTCCATATAGTAGTCCCCATGATTTGAGCAGTCAAACTCAGGCAACTGTTGTGATCCAATCTGGGCAAATTTAGATCAACCACCGAAAAGATAATTCGCCTCGCCTAGTCTTAAACCTATTTTTAAAAAAATATAATAATAGTAAATTGTAGCCAAATAAGTTCCTTTCTGAGAGTATAATAACACTTTTTGCTACTTACTTTAAAATAGTGTAAGGACTATTCGTCTTTTGTTAAAATGTTGATATCTAAATGCAGACACTTTGAAAATGAAATGTAATGAAAAACTGTAAATTTAAAAGTTCGTAAATTCTTCCCTATGCTTGAGAAATATCATGTATTCAAGGGATTTCTTATACATAGATATTGAAGTGGCACTCAAAATGGATCTTGGCCAATTCTATTTAATATTTTACCTCCCTATCTATTCACTACCAATTATTACTCTCGTTAATTACAATTACCAATTCTACTTAATCTAATTTAACTGTACTTATATTACATGGCGAAAATAATTCAGTTATACAAATTAGAGTTATCGATTTTGAGTCAGACATAGTATAGAGAGACCAAAAAATACAAAAGGTTCTAATTTCAATTTAAAAATTCAAATAATTCAAATTTTAATTTATATTATTATTTTATTTATTAATTAATATTATTATTTATATTATTTTTCAATTTATTTTAATTCAGTAGATTCTAATTTCAATTTAAAAATTAATCCGGGAGGAAGCGTATCGGGCCTGCGAGGCCCAGTGCCTGCAAGAATTTATTACACTAAATTAACCCCTCAACTAAAAAATTCCAGATTCACAGTAGTTGCATTCAAAGTTATTTACTTGCTGACCTCAGGTATTTCAAGAATTTCCCCTAATTTGTTATCTCAGAAAACAGACGGTCGGGCCGCCGAAGCCCGATGTGTAGAATTGTTAAAGAGAAAAGATAAATCGCTACAATTTATCTCTATTCGAACTAAAAATATGAGATGTAAAGATTATAAAGCTTTTTGTTTAAAATCAACTAATTAAGAATCGATTAACGAAGAAAATAAAAAAATTGTTGTCGTTGAATTAGTTAGAAATAATAAGTCGGATTCTGAAAAGGACTTAAACAATGAATGGGACGTTTGTGAGTCCACCGATTGTTTAGAAGGCTGGAGTCGAAAAATGACGTAGTAAACGGTAAGATAGGCGGAATTAAAAAATGGTGTGAAAAAGAACCTCTCAAAAATATGAGAACTTTTACACACAACATCTTCATACAACTACCCGAAAACTTTTGTGAAGCAAAAGTTGTATAATTGGTTCAAAAGTCTTGGAAACGCTTATGGATGAGACAAATGATGCATCAATACTTGTATCCAGGCGAATTCAGGTATTTTTGGACGGGAAAGCCAACCTTCTCATAAATACCTTGGAAGTACAAGCATTCATCGATCTTCTTCAATTTAATGCGCTCCCAAGAAGAGATTTATCTGAAAATTATTTTACTAATACTTCATATTCTGTACACTAGTGCAACAAATGTTTACTATTAAAGTAAGTGCAATTTTCTGCGCGTTTTGTTGAAAACACAGGACCCGGGGCCTACGAAGCCCGACGCGCATCCTCGAGGGCTAAATTAGGTGTATTGAAAATATTCATAATAATAATATTCCATAATGCAATTGTTGAAATAGCAGACTCGGAAAATTTCAATAGTATCTTCAAATACACAGTCATATTTTTTTTAAATAAAGCGATTTCATTTGCTGGAAATTTACTATGCTATTTTTAGAAAAGCAAATTCAAAAATATTAGAATTTATTTCAAGGAAGTTAGAAACCTTGGAACGCCGTGGATTCGAAATTGAAGCTCATTTTAAGCCTCATTTTTAAACGGATCATTGATTAAAACTTCTGCGGGAGAGATGATTTTAATACCCAGAACTTTTGAACAGTGGAAACCAATTAAATCGAAAATATCAAAATCATCAACAAGATGATTTCAATATTTTCACTTTAGATACTCCACAGAATACGATTTTCTGTTCTCTTGAATAAACCAACACCACAAATGCTAGATCCTAAACATTAGATCAAACCTTTAAATGCCAAATTCTTCAAACGGGCGAAGTTTTGCCTATGCAGAGGTATGTAGTGTTTCAACTAAATTTGCTCCAACCTTTGAGAAAGATTTAACCACTGCCCATCCTTTCAGTTAATTCATTATTCCAGACAGGGCCAATTCCCCCATTTGGTAAAGTAGGTTCTTCCTAATTTCGTTTTGAAAGCCTGCTTGGAACTATTTATCGCTTATGATTAAAGGGGGAGGTGGAGCTAAAGGATGAGAATTAATTAACTTCTGAATTCCTTCCATATAACGAACGAACTGAGTAAATGATTGTTGATCGAGTTCATTTAACCCTTTCAAGTTCACTAAACGTTTAGTTTTGAAAATTAATAAATTTATTTCAAAAATGAGTATAAGACATGTAACTGATCACAAATATGTATAGGAAAAAAATTAGCATCTTTTATTTTCAAGAAATTTGTGGTTTCACAGTGAAACCAAGGAACGGTAACGGGCTATTTTTCCTCCGAATGAATTTATCCTCGAAATGCGATTTAAATTATGTATTGAATTTATAAGTATTCATGATATTTCTTTCGAAGATTCAATTTTAAAAAATATCCATCTGTGCAAGAATCCTCATCATTTTTTTCTCTTAGAGATCAAAAGCACTTTTGCTCTTGAAATGCCGATATCTTTGTGAATACTAACGGTATCGAACTGGAATTTTTATATAAGTAGGCCTATATATCTGGCTCTTAAGTTTTGAAAGAAAAATGGCGCTACGTTTCGCCCATGCGCAGTAAAAAAATGCTCAATTTATGGTTTCACTGCCAAACCAATGAACGTCAAAGGGTTAATGATTTCAATACAAGATTACGAAGATAGAAGTCAATTCCGTTTATTTACGTAAGAAGTATTAAGTCCTAATTTCGCCTGCAATGGAAAGATGAGTTTTTGGACAGAAATATTTATCTTTGGATTTTGTAAACTAATTATAGAAGATAATTACAGAAGATAATTGACTCTTCATTGTATCTATTACACCCATGGAAGGAACAGGTATCTTAAAGCCTTACATTTAGTCTGTTTAATTATTTCGATCGAATAAACTCATGGTATCAATTGTAAAAGTGATTTAATTAATTCCTTAACGTATACTTATTTTTACTTTCTCGTACACGAAGTATACAAAGAGAAAGTATTGTAATCGTCAAAAAATTCGAACTCGAGATTTTGACGAATCTCCGCGTTTTAGACCTCCCTGAGTCCGAAAAACAAAATTTTGAAATTATGTCTGTGTGTGTGTCTGTCTGTGAACACGATAACTCGAAAACTATTAGAGCTACGGGGATGAAATTTGGTATGTGGTCTTTAATCATAATTTGTAGGTTTCTATCAAATTTTGGACAAAATCAGTCAACGGGAAGTCTGTCCATTTGTATGTCCGCGGTCATGTGAACGCTATAACTCAAAAACTTGAATAGCTAAATGGATAAAATTTGGTACACAGTTTTATCGTTATGAATGTAGGTCCGTATAAAAGTTTGGACCAAATCCGTCAAAAAGAGGCGTTCAAATTGCATATTCAATTTCTTTTAATCCTATTCTTATGCGCATGCGTATTGGTAGCAATCTGTTATTGTTGTAAATTTTATTTACAACAATAAATAATGTTTTCAAACATCAATTGTTAACAATTTTTTTATTGTTGTAAATGAAACCGATCTCATTATTTCAGCAAATCTTTTATTCTCGCGCTTTTGCAATTGTTACGGTTGTGGTAGTATAAATTGTTTTCTTGGGAATTGAATTCCAAAGCAGAATTTTCGCTTTAGTATTCATTGCATTGCCTATTTTATCGCGCCTGCTTCAAAGCAATATTTTTTTGAAACGTGGCAACAGATATTTGATTTCAGGTTTGTTTGTTTTTTTGTTTTACTTTCTCGTATACGAAGTATACAAAGAGAAAGTATCTCCACTACGAATCTCCACTTAGAAAGTATACGAGAAAGTTTAGGGGAGACTACTCCCGCTGGTTGTTTATAAGAATTATGAATTATCTTAGGAAAAGGGAAAAAAAGGAACGAATTAAGGAAGGAAAAGGAAAGAATTATTAAAGGAACGTCGAAGAAAATTGTGTTGGATTTACAAATCCTTGCAAAAAGAATGTTGTTTATGAGTGATACAAACTTATTATAGCGATTGTTATATGAAAGGGTAAAGTTTCCGTCACTGCATTTTATACATTAAAATACATATTTCGAAACATTATATGATATTACATTATTTATTTTTGTTTTATGGGTCTATCAATTTTTGTTTATGGGTTAAAAATTGTCTTTATTAGTTTAAATCTTCTTATTTTTATCCATCACACTTAAGCAAGCAGAATAATACATTGTATGTCGCAACGAAGTCAACGCTACATCGTCGCTTTAACAAGCAACACTCACACGTATCTCAATTTTTCAAGTAATAAGAAAGGGAAAGTTTTTTTGCAACAATGAAGATTACTTGGTTAATATTCTCCTTTGGTGACGGAAGATGAGATCACACGTATCTTAGTATGTGAAAACAAATCCAAAAATAGTTTTTATTAGTTGTAATTCATCTTTTTTAAAAACAGTTCATTTAAAATCAACTCTTTTAAAAATTTCTTTTCTTGCAAAACTTGAAATTAGAAGTGAATGATATTTTTACAAATTCTGACATAATTACATGGTGTTCCGTATGTGTTTAGATACTGAGTTCTCTCTATTTTATCTGTGTTTGTACTGGATTTGATATTATCTTGATATGCGTTGGGAAGTTTCCCATGCCTAAAACTAACATAAGCTGGATTGTTTAGGAACTTAACTGTCTGTTGATCTATAAACAGAGCTTGGACAGATATGAAAAGAATTGCGTGCGTGACGATACACGGAATCCAAACTAGTTAAGTGAAGACAACATCATATGTGAAGTCTGTGTCTTGATCAAAGCTTTGTTTCAGGTAAAGTCAGTGATAAATAGAAGGGAGAAACTTTGAGTGTGTGAAATTCTTGCGTAATGATATCCTCATTTCTGAGACTGTGTCTCTTAAAAATATGAATGCTGTATGTAGCTGTAACCTATCCTCTAATGCAGTACAAATATAAACGTCCAGTGTCACGCAAAATGTATGTCTGTCGTCTGTTTATTAGCTTTTCAATGACCTACTACAAAACCGATTTGTATGAAAAATTGCGAGAGTTGTAGTCAGAAACCAGAACGACATAGTGAAAACGTCTAAATAATGAATTTTGACTACAGATTAAAATTAGTTAACAAAGAAATCCATGACTCGATTATGATGAAGTTTTTTATTTTTCAATCCTTCTACTGATCCTTCAGGAATGTGAAAACATGTATAAATTATTTTTTAAATAACCATCCATAATCTTTTATCCTTGAACTGTTCAAATAACAAAATATTTTATACCCATATTAAAGATAAAGATTTATCCTTTTCAATATACCAATTTTATTTCTGTGAGCAGTTTTCATTCAATTATTATTTTAATTTTAGTGCAGACGATTTTGAAATAACTAAATTTATAGCCATCAGTTGCTAGGAAATGTTAGACTTTTGAATAATTTACTCTTATTTCTGAAAATTTTGCTTATATTTTATAAATATCATAAATAAAGGCAGGAATTACATGTATCTGTCATTGAGTCGATCGGTCGTCACAGAACCTCTAAATCGGTGAAGTCAGCGTAGAAATCGTTACACCAGGCTAGAGCATTTTGGAATGTGTTTCAACTTTCAAGAATACTAGTTCTTAAGATATTTAATTAAATAACGACATTAGCTTCGTAGTTTCATGCTTAGACGTTTTTTTACATAACTTAAATCTTATTGAAAGACAATTATTTTATAGCCATTTTAAGAACCAGAAAATGATCTCTTTAATCTATTTAATTCCATTGCGATGAAATGTTTTCTCGATTGTATAAAGGTTTAAAAATATTTTAACGTATTTAACAATACTTTCATTCTTATAGAAAAATTCAAGCCAAATTACTGTTTCTTGGCAGGGGCTTTTGCCAATGTTAAATTAATATAAGAATTTTTCTTTTGACCATAACAACAAAGGAGACTTACACTTCGGTTTCCTTGTTGTAGCATTTAGAAGCTTTTACGGTTACAAGTGATCCAATGACTTAGTGAATTATTCTCTCGATGTTTTGTTTTAATTTCACAGTGAGAATATTGCAGGAATATCTTTGCTAGATACGGTAAATGGGCTTACCCAATGAGGATTTATTCGTGATGCTCTCCAGACTTAGAATTTGTCAAGGGCATTTCGACGAAGCCTAGAATGATAGTCGGTGTACCAGTACTGCAATAGTAACCTCAGATTAGACACCGGGACTGCATAGCACGGTTGGTACATCCGGCCGCGTGGAACTGTGTGCAGCTGCTATAAGGGAAAGGATTTTTACCCAGCCTCCGTAAGCAGAAGTTATCATCTCGAAGACAAATCCTAATATCATTACAGCCCCACAACCTCTGCAACGCAAAGAAAACGAATTGAAAAAACCGATATTAGCACAGATAGCAAACAGTCCTTACATACTTAACTTACATACACCCTACATGTAAATCTACGTGTACGTCCAATAGAATATGTATAAGACAGCCAGTATCTTACAATTTACATAACATTCAGCCAACACATGACACACTCTTCAGCCATATATTATCAAAAGACTTACTTCCTTAAAAGCACAAAATTGCTTTCGTATAAAAAGAAAATTCAACTGCGAGTCGCGGGTAATAGCATAGTAATATAATAAATGCGAAAGTGTCGTTGTCTGTATTGCTTTCACGACCAAAACCACAAAAAACCATAGAAGAAAATTGGCAGAGTTTAGAATCAAACAAGAACGACATAGGCTAGTGAAATCACGTTAAATTAATTTTTTTGACTACAATTAAAAATAGTTATGTTACTTCATTTACTCATGGATCTTAATGAATTTTATTTTCAATCATCTCCACAGATCCCTTCAGAATGCGGAAAACATGGAATAAATTATTTTTTAAAACCACTACAATCCTTTTTCCTGCTGTAACTTCGGAACAAATTATCCGATACAAATATATTTTATACCATCTTAAAGATAAAAATTTTAACCTTTTCAATAATTTATTTCTGTGATTATTTTCAATTCAAATTTTATTAATTTTTTTTAAATTTTACGTGCAGACGATTTTGAAATAACGCAAATTTATACTACTCGTTGCTAGGAAATGTTAGACAACTAATTTCTTTTATTTTCTGAAATTTTGCTTAATTTATAAATCTCATAAATAAGGCAGAATTAATGTATCTGTCAGTCTGCTCGGTCGATCGTCGGTCACAAGAATCCTCCAAACGGTGAACGGTAGCGACTGAAATTTACACGATTCTAGAGCATATTTTAGGTCAAGTTATTTTCAATTCGAGTTAATTAAATTCTTAGATATTTAATTAAATAACTAAACATTAGCCGCTTTCTTAAGTTTCTATGATAATGCTTTTGCCAATAACTTTGAAATTTATTAGACAACAATTATTTTATGCCATTTTAGAACCAGAAAATGATCTTTTAAT
Organism: Araneus ventricosus; assembly: GCA_013235015.1. Lineage (NCBI taxonomy): Eukaryota > Metazoa > Arthropoda > Arachnida > Araneae > Araneidae > Araneus > Araneus ventricosus. The sequence continues at coordinate 464,937 of BGPR01000456.1, forward strand.
GCTATTAATTACTATGCGATGAAATGTTTTTCTGATTGTTATAAGGTTTAAAATATTTTTAAAGTAATTTCTTAAATATTTTTATTCTTATAGAAATAAATTCAAACAAAAGTGGGTTTTTGCCCAGTGTTAAAGTAATATAAGAAATTGCTTCTTTGACCATTAACAACAAAGGAGACTTTAAACTCGTGTTTCCTGCGTGTAGCATTTTAGCTCTTTAATCGGTTACAGTGATCCAATGACGTTAGTGAATTATTCTCTCGATGTTTTGTTTAATTCACAGTGAGGATACAGAATATCCTTCTGTAGATACGGTAATGGGGTATAACAAGGAATACATCAGTATCCAGATCTTACAAATTGCTAGGGCACCATCTCCGACAAGTCCAGATTGAAGTCGCGTGTGTACTACTAATAGCAACCTCGATATACCGAGACTGCGCAATGCACAATAATGTCGAAATTACACACACCAGTCCAAACGTCGAAAGCTACTGTTATGACTGATATAGGGAGAGAGAGGTTTTAATTCCACGCCTTCCGATAATGACGGATTTTCATCTCAGTTCAGAAAAAAAAACCTGCTAAAAACAGCGGTGCTACAAAATGGCAACCAAAAGAGTGACGTATATCATGAAAAACATATTTTCCCATGGGAACTATATGTGGTTCTACGTGTGTCCAGCCCAACAACCCATCGTCAAAAACGATGGTATACAAAAGTATATTAGCATAGGAAACAAATTATATATAACTATATCACACACATAGTACAATCTCTGTCAGTCCACTAAGTATTATCAACCGTCAGAACTTTTCCTTTCTTTCAAATGCAACAAAATACATTTCCGTGAATTAAAAAAAGAATAATTCAAATTCTTTCGCGCACGATGTCCGGTAACAGCTTAGTAATATAATAAATCGAAAGTGTGTCTGTCTGTCTGTTTGTTGCTTTCACGACCAAACCACAAAACCGATTTTGATGAAAAATTGGCGTGAGTTACTTGAAACCAAGAACGGACATAGGCTAGGTGAAATACAGCGTTAAATTAATTATTTTGACTACAGATTAAAATTATTAACAAAGAAATCCCATTCCAACCGGATTCTACTAAATTGTTTTCAATCAACTGTCACGTGATCCTTCAAGAATGCGAAAACATGTGGAATAAATTATTTTCAAATCAACTATCACTGTAATCCTTTTCCGTAACTTCGGAACAAAATGTCCGATTCAATTATTTTATACCATCTTATAAATAACAATTTTACCTCTAATATCAATTTTTATTTCTGTGACTTTTTCATTCCACTTTCATTTTTAAAGTTTAATAACTATAATTACGCAGACGATTTGGAAACAACCAAATTTATAGCACTCTGTGGTAGGAAACGGTTAGACTTTGAACTAATTTCTTATTTCTGAAAATTTTGCTTATCCTTTATAAATATCTATAAAATAAGGCAGAATTACATGTATTTGTCTCTGTCTGTCGGTCACAAGATCCCTCCTAATCGGTGAACGTAGTGACATGAAATTTTACATACTTGACCTAGAGCATATTTTAGGTCAAAGGTGCGTTATTTCAACTTTCAGAGTCAATTAGTTCTTAGGATATTTAACGAAAATTAGCTGCGTTTAAGCCTATAGTGTTTAGATCGTTTTGCCAATAACTTGAAACATTATTAGACAATTAATTATTTTATGCCATTTTAAAGACCAGAAAATGATCTTTAATGCTAAATCTATTCGATGATGAAATGTTTTCTGATTGTTATTAGTTTAAAATATTTTCGTAATTTCTAACAATGACTTTTATCTGCAGTAAAATAAATCCAAGCCAAATTAATGTTTCGCGCGTTTTGCCAATGTTAAAGTTAGTATAAGAAAATATTGCTTTCTTTGACCATTACAACAAAGGAGACTTTACACTCTGGTTCTCCTGTTTCGAGCATTTACAGCTTTACTGTACGCTACTGATCCATCGACGTTAGTGAATTATTCTCTCGATGTTTTGTTTAATTTTCACAGTGAGATATTACAGAATATCATCTCAGATACGGTAATGGGCATATAAATAAGGAACATCATATTCTAGAGCTCTTCAACATCTTAGAATCTAAAGCACCTTCCGACAAGCTTGACGATATGTGGGTGCAGTACTAAATACAATACGCTATCCTGGGATATACCGAGATCCCGCGCAATGGCACACAGTTAGAAATACACACCAAGTCCAAACGTCGAAAACTACGTTAGAGACTGAGAAGTTAGAGTGTTTTAATTCACGCCTCCGATAATACCGAATGGATTATTATCACTTCAGTTCAAGAACTAAATCATTTAAAAAATATCATTTACTCAGGCTCACCAGACTGAAAGTGGCAGGCGTCATTTGAAAAAAAACCATTTTTCGCATGTGGATTTGCTGTTCACGGTAACCATCCTACAGCAAACCGATCCGTGCAAATAACGGGTATACATAAAAGTATATTAGTAATAAATCAATTTCATATAACTATATCAGCATACATGTACAGTAGCAACCGTCACACTGTCCAATTAGTATTATCAACTGTCAGAACTTTTACTTTCCCCTTTCAAAATGCAACAAAACATTCACATTCGTGAATTATAAAAAGAATAATACAAATTATTCGCGCACGAAGTCGCGGGTAACTACTAGTTGGTAATAAAATTATAAACCGTTCAAATCACGTCAGTCATTTTGTGATACCATGCTTATTTTCATCTAGAGTAAGTAATAGTCATATTCAAGAGACTTCACTGAGTAATAACGAAAGGAAGAGGCAATAAACTGAATTGACTTTGTAATAAGAGGGAAAAGTGTTGCGTGAATAACTTTCAACACCTTATCAACAATTTCAACTTACAGTACCATCTAGTTTTTTCCGGTAGATATTTCACTCAAAAGTTGTAACTATTTAATGAAGCTTCCTATAATTAACAGCTAAGTTGAACTTTTAAATAAACTGAAAGCTTCAAGTGTTTTTCGTCGAAACTTCGGTAATTGTTTGTTACCATTCCTTTAATTTTATTGAACTATAAATCTTTTAACAGGAAGAACAATGTTGTCTGTAGCTTTTCCCGAGTTAGTAATAAGAAGAATTTTTTCAGTTTCTTTTTTTACGGTTTTTAGTTTTTTTGACGTTTCAATTGCATAACCGCGGCAACATCATAAAAATCTATTGTCGTGGCTAAAAAATTGAAAGCGCCTCCTCGTTTTGAATAACAAAAACTTTTACTACATTGAAATGATGCAAAATAGATATGTATGTAACCCTTCAATGAATATTTTAAAGATCACCGATAGTTACAAATTTGTAACCATTTACGAACAAAAGCTTTATCACGACCTTTAATAGTAAGTTTTCCTGGAATAATTAATAAAGAAAGAAAAAAATGCCTTCTCTTTTTTTGGCGTTTCAAGTGCGACTTCCACGACAACTTCAGTACATTCTCGCGACTAATTAGTTGAAGGTTGCATGTTGTTTTCTATTAATTGACTGTTCTATGCTAAAAAATTGTTCTACATTAAATAGACAATCCAAAAACAATATTTTTTAAAAAATGGCGTATGTTCTTCTAAAAATTATTCTGAAATGTTCTTAATGCCTGTTTTTAACAATTTTCATAAAAAATATTTATTTTACCTTTCTTTTTCAGTTACTCAACTATAAAATATGAGGAATGAGAATTCGAAATCCCAAAGTGGAATTCAATGCGCGGGAGAGTGCTTCATAATTCGATACTTACGCCGCCTCTGTTTGTTTCTCGAAAACAGCTTGGGTCTGGAGGGGTTTGGCGCAGACGATATGGGAAGAGCAGGTGGTCTGGTTGCCCAGCCCTGGCACGAGTACTTCGAAAGGGATATAAGATGACATATTCTTCGCACCTGATCCCCTTTATCGAATTTCCTGCACTCGGTGAAAGAACGAGAACTGGCCACTTGCCCAGAAAGGACGAGGGTGTTGCCAGCGATGGAAATAAAGTTTAATACTGGGATGTAGTTTCTTAGTTTTTTTCATACTTCTTTTGATTTTCAAGTGGTAGTTGCTGGTGAAATTTTACTTTATTCTACTTAAAGTTTCTCAATGCACCTTACATTTATTTATTTATTTTTTTAAAGGAACAATGCAAATCTTAGTTTGGAATTCAAATTCTATTTGTCTTAAAGTTTCGAAATCAAAGTTTTGAATAAAAAAAAGTTGCTGCTGTTTTAATGTGCAAATAAAATAAAACAAATGCAGAACCATATTCTGAGTTTAGGCCCTGGTAAAGACAATATAATTAAAATAGCAATAGGCGCGTATCGGTTATATTCGGGAAATGAACCCTTGCTTTTCATTTTAAATTAATAAAGTTTGAAAAATGGTTATAAATAACGGTCTACCGATTGAAAACTTTGCCGTTCATTAAAACACATTTTCAATTACACTTGTATTACGATTGGTCGTATCATTAGTACATTTTTATAATTTTTCATTGTTTTTGTTTATTTTACAGGTAGCAAATAAAAAATTACATCTTTTCGAAATCATTGGTCGGAAGATTTCGAATTAGTGTAAATAGCTGGTATAGATAAGGTAAAATTTTTGTCTGGTGCAATGATTTTCCCATTCTATATTTAGCCAGTACCATCCTCCATAGTTTCAAATATTTATTAAATGACATTCCCACACATATGTCGTAAAAAAACACGTTTACTTCTCCAAACAGAGACACACATTTTTTTTTTACTTTCTCGTATACGAAGTTTACTAAGACAAAGAAATCTCTAAAAATTCGAAGTCGAAATTTTGATGAATCTCCGTATTTTATACCTCCCTGAGTCCGAAAAACATAATTTTGGAATTATGTGTGTCTGTGAATACGATAACTCGAAAACTATTAGAGCTACGGGGAAAAAATTTGATATGTGATCTTTACACATAATTTGTAGGTTTCTATCAAATTCTGGACAAAATCCGTATACGGAAAGTCTGCCTGTACGCATTCATGCGAACTAGCTAGATGGATAAAATTTGGCATACAGTTTTATCATCAGGAATGTAGGCACGTATCAAATTTTGGAGCAAATCCGTCGAAGGGTTGACTGTCTGTCGGTCTGTATAAATCGTATGCTTGTGAATACGATAACTCCTTAACACAACGACTTATATAAATGAAATTTAGTTAGTGGCCTTCTAACCTTAATTGTAGATCTGTGTCCAATTTTTGTTTCAATCGGTTAAAAAAAGCGTTCAAATTGCATTTGCAATTCTCTTACTATGACGTAAAGCCATTTTGCGTCTTGGCGATATTTGTGACCTTGGCGCGCTAAGAGAAACTAGTGGATAGTCATGGCATTCTGGGTTACAGAAAGTTAGCATTTTTTTTATCTGCGCGTGGAGAGGGGAGGAGAAATGTTACCTTTTAAGGAAGTATACGAGAAAGTTTAGGGGGAGACCACTCCCGTAGGTTTCTATTGTTTGCAGTAGAAAAATTTTTAGTTCTTCCCCTGAAACTCTGATGTTTATAACAGCTATGCGTTTTTTTATTCACCTCTAACTTAAAACACAGTTTTAAATTGCATTGATTGATGTATATTTCACATATATACCTACCATGAATCGTTGGATGAATGAACTTATTTATAGCATCTTCAAACAACACATTCTGTTATTCATCAGAAAGTGGTAAACTACTGCAAATTTTCAAAATAAAATTCTTACAAATACAAGAATGGGCGATGCATTTAGATTGCGATATGTATTTTTTCAACAGAAACCATTCAAAAGAAAAATTTATTGTATACACTTTGTCAAGTGATAGAGTTGAAATCGAAGATTCAGATACCATAATATCATCATCGATATGCAGAAATTTTGAATCTTACCTCCACAAGTCCTTGCAAAATTCTCACAATCATTACTACACTCGTATGGATTTGAGCAGATTTCGGGATTAACAAGTTGAGGAACGCAGATATTGCTATTGCAGTTCCGAAAATTCTGAAAAAGAACGAACACCAAAATTAATCACGATCCATCTTGATAAGTATTTTATTCGCAATGTCATTCACGTAATGCATATACAATAGACTCTCGATGAACCGGGTTGGCCGGGAAATATTTCGACCCGGATAAGCGAATATCCCGAATAATCCAATTTATGCAAATTTTGATGAAAAATTTTGGAAAAATGATAGGTGATGTAAAATTATTACCTACAATAAGACATTAACAGTTTAATTAATACAAAGAAAAAAGAATTAACAAGAAATTTTAAAGTTATTTAGATTTACAATTCGTACAATTAAAAAGAAAATCAGAGATGTAGTTTACCTCTCTGTTTTGTGAAGAATGAAATGATATAGGTCTCTTTTTGTTTTTTATTTACTCTTCGAAGAATTATCCTACGCAGATTTCTCAATATCATTTTTTCTGCAGGTGTGCTTTCATCTTCTTGCTCCAAGTAATGAAGTAACGCCTCAGTGTGTACTAATGCGTCACCGTGACTTAATTTTTAATGAGTTACAAGATTTTCCTCATCACTTTCAGGACATTCTTCGAAATTCTTTGTTTCTTCTGAACCACGAGTTATACGGGACACAATATCATCGTCACTTAAAACTTCGCAACAATCCAATGTCGACAATAAGGAGGGTTCAGAAGAATGTGGTCTTCCCGCACATTCCAACGGCCGCAATCTGTTCTTTTTTTGGGAGGGGGGGGTTCGTCCCGGATAATCCGATCCCGGTAAATCGAGAGTCTACTGTATATGGCACATTACAAGCAGGAGTGACGTTAGAGCAATTCACCATCAAAACTGGTTAGATAACCTCGTGTTATAGTCAGAGCCATCTTAACAAATGTGAGTGCTCTGGACTAGAGACATTTGGCGTCCCATCAGAATCGTAACCAGGAATTTGGGCGCCCAGGGCAAAAAAGAAAGTGCCAATCGAAAATAAATAGATAAATAAAATAAAAATCACCGGTTCTCTGATTAGCGTCTTACATTTTGGCATATCGGAGACTTTTCATAACTGAAATTATAATTGAATAAATATTTTGGTTCAAAGTTGAAATTTTTATTTATTTACAACCCGCTCCGGCCCAGCCTACCCAGGAGGGTGTAAGGCCTTCCACAGGCCGGAGGGGAAACATAAAACAAAAGAAATGAACTACATTAAAAAGAGTTTACAAAGAACCCCTAGGGGGTGAGCAGAACAATTTAAAAATCATCGCTTACAACAGTGAACTAAAAAAAATGATAAAGAGCAAAAACGCAAAGGGCAAAAACACAAAACACAAAAAGCTTAACATTAAAACACTTGAAACAAAAATCAGTACAGAGAATCTGCAAACGCCTTTGGATCAATGGCGCCCCTGGGCCACAGCCCAATTCGCCCATTGAATAGGATGGCCCTGGTTATAGGCACAGGTGGCGTTCTTTACAAGGGGAGGGACAAAATGATGACCCTCTCAAATTTTTGTCTTTTCTTATTTTATTTACTAGTGGAATAGTCTGTTGAGTGAACGGGGTACAAAACGGGGCAGGGCACAGCATCCCCGGCGCCACCCCTGATTATAAGCATTTTTAATTCACTCGACGGTGTTCTACTCCACGGCTGTTATTGCGTTTATTGAACTGGGGTTGGAACCAGAAATGCTCCAAGAGTACTCCCACAAGTTGTAGAATCTATATTAGATTACTGGAAACTTATTCTATTCTTTCGTTTCTACCCATACAGTTGGAGCCGCTGTCGCCTATTGGTAGAATGTCCTCTTCATGATCTTCATCACCACAGTATACCCCGAACTCGGAGCCAGGACGGTTCCGTGTCGGTTGGGTGGGTATACGTTGAACTTTATTTAAAAAAAACACACACACACTTTACAACCTTGTATTTTTTGACAATTTTGAATTCAGAATAACAATGAACAAGAATTTAAGTAGTTCTAAACGTAATAAAGAACAAACGAACATATAAGAAACTACAATAGAACACAAAAACATATAAGAAATATTTAAAATATCATAATGATTCGAAGAGAAGTTCCTCATTCTTGGAAAGGAAATCCATAAGATTTCGAATCCCAGCCCGGGAAAGGGGATTCAACATGACCCTTTGCCACCATAGTTGTTGATCAGTACAAGATCTGTTGTAGGTTTTGTAAGGTGACATGAACTTGTTAGGGGACAATCCGTTGCGTAATGAATACGGCTACCTAGTTCACCACAGTCACAGAGGTCAGTCGATTTAAGATGTTCCGGTCAGTTTCTCTAGTGTCCCACTGGATTTGCGACTTTTTATTAGAAATTTCACCAAGCCTCTTTTCGAGATAACTTCGTGGTGCTTCATGATCTGAAGGTCGCGGATTCGAGACCATTACCACCGAAGAACCGTGGTGTATGAGGGTCTGGGTGAACTTTAGTCGAGAGTCCAAAGTCTTCCCGCTGGTGTGGTGTGGAAATTTGGAAAGGAGAATGCTGGCTCGGGAGTTGTCACGCGACCACGGTTCAAAATTACAAGGTTCGTAAAAAATAGTCACCGTGTTTCTTCAGAACGGGACATTAATGCATTTAAACTAAACCTGTGGAGTATCTTTTCGTTGGAACTGTATTTGCTGTAAATGTTTAACATCACAAAATACCTTTGAGAATAGTTAAAGAAGACAGAATGCAAAGTTGCAGAACAAAATAAGAATTTGCGAAAATTGCAAAAGGCTTTCATGAGGTGTTTCAGACACACCAACGATGAATTTATTATTTTTCGGATTTTTTATGTTGATCTAGTTATAAAAATTTCGACTACTCTGAAAAGGAAGAAAATAGGTTTTTTTTAGACTAATAGAAGCTGTATTTGAAACGTCCTGAAATTGATAAATAACAATAAGGATCAAAATAATTTCTCTCGTTATATAATACAATATTATGAAACACTTATGATTATATATTTTTCTTTCATTACTTGAAAACGTCAAGAAAAATTATTTAACTTAAAAACGTAATCTTTTTACGGGATGTATTTTTGCTAAATATGAGAAAAACTGCCAATTCTCAAAATTCAGAACATGACATTTTAGAACTACAAACTTTAATACTTATTCCATTCTTTGAACTTTAAAAAACCCCGGTTTGAATTTTTAAAAAATGATAAACCATTTTAAATTCGTTATTTTTTGCTAAACATGAGAAAAACGGACTATTTCTCAAAATTCAAAATAAGATGTTTTTTGAACTACATACTTGAAGCCTTATTCCATACTTAGAATTTAGCTCTGAACTTGAAATAAAACTTAACCTCTCATACGCTTGCTCAAGTATAATTCAATCAATTCACTCATAATTCAAGTAAAAATTCTTAGCTTCAACACTCCATGAGTCACAGAAAATAGGATGCTTTATTCAACAGAAAATATAATTTTATTTTATTACACACGACGTTTCCAATCGACTTCCTCGACAAATCTTGCGCAAGACAACCATATATCCAACTTGAGCTTATTCAGAGATGTAATCTACGAGTACAAAGAAGAGAGAGTGTATTTTTATCTTCACACTGGCACATGTTTTGCTTTTTGATTCTGTTGTGTGAACATGTTTGGAGTTTTCATTTTTTCAATATCGTCTGACTTTTTTGCAATTGTAGTAAGCTATTTTTTTTCTTATAAGCGCGAAAGATTCGGAGTAAATAGAACAAGGGCACGAACACGTCTACGTTTCAACACAGCGAGACAATTTCACTGGACTTAACTTCCAATGCTCTAAATCTAAAGCAATTTGAAATAAAGCTTTTTGTGTCACAAGAGCTTTTCAAGACTTTATTTTTTGCTTCACTTTGAATGTACGATAAAAAAGTAAAAGAGGGAAAGATATCATGTTTGATCCTCTTACCAATATGCACCCAATCCATCATAGTTTTTACAAACAATTGTAAAAGGTAACGGGAAATAAAGAATTTGTAAGTTGTATAAAGCTGAGATGAAAGTGAAAGCGACAAACATTGTTTAATTTGCTTCAGTTTTTTTAGTTCAGTAGCCATGAAGCGTTCTTTTACTTGGATATCAAATGATAAGTCATGTATATATGGATGACACTATAAATTTAAGAATTTATGAATTATAATATAATTAAAAATTATTATAAATTTAAAAATTTATGAATAATTTTATTAATAATTATAGATAAGAATATAGATATTAATAATTATAATATTTATAGATAAGAATATAGATATAAATAATAATAATATTTATAGACAAGAATATCGAAATAAATAATAATAATTATAGGTAAGAATATAGATATAAATAATTATAATAATTATAGATAAGGAATGAAATTTTAATAAACATTAATTTATTTATTTCCAATTAAGTACTGAAACAAATATTATATTGTAATCGAGAACACACAATTGTACAAAATTTAAGAACTTTAGCTTATCTAGGAGTGAGTGAAAAATCGACTATAAAATTCCATCTTCACAAATTTGATGGCAATGGTACGACAAAAACTGTATACAAAGAAGTTCAACATTCCAAATCTTAAAAACAATTGCCTTAAGAAAAAAAATAAATAAGTGCAAATAATTGCGAATATAAAAAAATGTATTTATGATATTCGGTTGTCACAGACATCGTTAAATATGCAACCCAATATCAAGAATTAGATTTCTCTCGCTATTTTGAAGTATATTCATAGTAATAGAAATGAAAAAAAAACTTAAAAATACTTTCATCTATATCCACAATTTTCCTATTTTTCGGCATTTATCAAAATTATCTTTTTCAATATAGATGAAAAAATTTAAAAAATGATCCGAGCGGAAAACAGAAAAGTGAAAAACTGTTTTGGATCTCTTCCAAATACTTGTGTATTGGGGGAAAACATGTGTTAAGCATTTATGACTCAAGAATTCATAACGCTTCTCGCGAACATTTGCGGTAGGAATAATTTAGTAGCTGCGAATTTTTTTCAAGATATAGGATTCAATATATCTTCAGAGATGCAATTTATTTTATTTCGTGGGAACTATTTATTCTGCGTCTTTGCTTTTTTTTACTTTAAAAATGATGTATCTTATGGAACTGTTTATAAAGTACTATAAGTTTGAAAGATATGACGAGGATTTAACTACATTTAAGGAATATTTTGAAATCTAGATGAAAAGTTTAGTTTGCGAGGGCAGCTCAAAAGGTAAGGTAACAATGCCTTTGAGGAAAAACTTTTATTCGCGAATTCAAAGAAATACACAACGTAGTAAGGCGTTGGCGCATATTACTTCTCCATTTAGCGACAATGGTTGCCGAAGCATTTGTTCTGTCGGTATACCAACGTATCGAAACCGGCATAGAAGAAATCAGCATTAATGTCGGGGACCACGTCAAGACGGCTTGCAGAATTTCGGCATCGGTTTTGAAATGTCGAACTACCAGGTGTCGACCAAAAGTGCAAAGAGATGAAAATAATTTGTTACGAACTCCGAGCTGAAGTTAGGCTGTTCCAATAACTCCCATAAGAAACGCTGTACCAAATAACGCGTAACTGAGGCTGTATGGGATTAGAAATTGTCGTGCAACAACAGGTGGCCTGTTGAGAGCAGTCCCGGTCTTTCAAAAGCAAAAATCATATCTCAATTCTTTCTGAAAGCGTCGATCACGTTTCCGTCAACGAATCCATCTTTCAACTGATATTTTGGCGCACTACATCAACATCTGACGGCGGCTTTCGAATTCTGTGATCGTCTCAGCTGTCCAGACAAAGAGTTTTATTCCCACGGAGAATTCGCGCACCCGTCAGGGCTCTTGCTACCTTACTTTTTGAAACAGCCTCGTAATTTAGTTTTATGACAGTCTAGTTTTGGAGCTACACGAGGGCTATTTTGGAGCTGGCCTCGAAATTTTTAACCATGCTGTGATCACAAGCACGGCATCTAAGCTCCCACCGTCCTCTCCAAACTTCCGCACTACACCAGCGGGAGGATTTTGATCCTTGACAGATTTAACGTGCACTAGACCCATAGTCACGGCGAATCTTCAGTTGATTCAGGTCTCCAACCCACGACCTTTGGTCCTGAAGCCAAGACTCTGACACTAGGACCCCGAGCCTCCCCCCTCGTATGAAAAGAAAATGAAAGAGGGAAAGGAGAATGATTAAGGCACATTTACATTTGCGAGCCAAACAGAAATTATTTTCCGGACGAAACAGCCATGAGCCAGTGGGAAAGGAGCAAATCCACCTCGAACCGTTAATAATCGCTTACCATTCACTCGCCAATTGAGTCCTCTGGAAGCGCTTTGGAATACGCCTTTATTTGCAGATTTGGTTCAAAGGAGGTTCACGGGAAACGGCGAACTACACTCTATCACGTCCCAAAGTGAGCTACGAATTCTTTTTATTATCACCGAAAAACCGGCAGGATTTGGCTCACTGCGAACGGTTCTAGAATGGGTCGAACCCAAAACCCGCCCACACCTACAAGCCAGCTCCTCGCGAGCGATTTGCAAACCCTTCGACTCACAAGTGCATAAGCGCCTTTAGAATCATTCTCTAACGACATATTTTTAAAAATGTAGAAGATTTTGTAATGGAATGAATGTGGGAAAAGCTGTGTTTATATGGTAGAGGGTTCTATCGAAAATGGTCATACCCCACATTTGGTGGTCCTGGTATTCATTTTGTGCAGTTCGCATTGATATCAAATGCAGAACTTGGAGAGGAGATGGGTCAAACAAGATATTTTTCAGGCTGATGCCGTACTTCAGACATTTTAATCGACTCTGCAGAATGTATGGTCCCTCTAAGAAGTTGTTACCATGCCATCCAAAACAGATTCTTTCTTGCTAGACATGTGAACTCGCGTCAAATGAATTCCATGTGCCCAAATGTGAAAATCCAGATTGTTAAAGATGCCGAAACTCGCAAAAGTAGCCTCACCAGTTACCGCTTCATTATCGCAGTCTTTCGCCTCAATGCGCCATTTCCGACCACACATTCCAGTACAAAAGTTGCTTATTTCGATCCCGTCTACATGTCTTTGATTTTGTGCCAAATATTTTAGAACCATCTTAAATAGTTTAAAAAAGGTATTACATAATTTTATTATTACGTTCACTTTAGTTCAAGAAAACACTTTTGAAAGAATACCTATTTCATTTTACTGTATGTGATAAAGTAAAGGTGGATGCCTTGGTTAATTCCCAGAACCAAAAGCGAGCTGTTTGTGAAAGTAAACAATGGTTAATGAAACGATTTCAATGAACAAAAATGAATCTGTTGTTAATCCATCTGTTTTTTTAAGGTGTTCGAAATGCTATTCGAATTTGCTATGATTCGTGATTCATTATTATGTTTTTAGCTTTTTTTCTTTGATTGATAGGAACACTGAAAAAATTAAGTCATGTTACGTGAGAAATAATTTCGTATATAACGAGCTGTAAATTGATAAAATCGAAGACTGCATTCAGAAAGTGTCTATGAATTTCTTCAAATAAATCGTAAGTCATCCTAACTCAATCATCAGTTATCAAATTTACAGTTATAATTAGCAAAATTTAACAAAGATATTAACTATAAATTAATTAGTCAAAAATTAATTAAAACTAAATTAAAAACTCTTTGTTCGTCATACGAGTTCTTATCCATTCCTTCCATTTTCAATAATCTCTATTACATTCTAAATTCTATTTTATGTGTTTTAAATATTAATTGTTGTAATTTTTTTTTGTTGATGCAATCACTTGATGCTATTGCGTTGAGCACGCAAAAAGGTGTATTGTTATCGTTTTTTGTTTAAATATTCTGTTTTTTATTTGTAATTTTTTTTACCTTTTAATTTATACTTCTATTATTTATCAGTTATCAAACATTTTTTTCCCACAATTCAGAGAAACAAGCATACCCAGTATGCCACTACCAATTGCCCCTCCCACTCAAACCACACTAATATGAGCTGAAATATCTTGTTTGAAGTCTTTTACGACGACTTGAAAATTAGGAGTAAGCTGTTAAATGGTTTGGTTAAATCCAATTTTAAATTTCTTTTGTAGCCAAACTGAAAATGACCTTTGGTTAAATTTCCCGGATTTTCACCAGGTCCCTTTTTAACTCTCACGTTAAGGAAAAGTCCATTGGCACGGCACTCAAACGAAAAAGTCTAGCAACATCGAAAAATAAGTTGCAGATTTATAAATTGAATGTCAAAATTTATATATCGACACAAGTTTATTTAGCATTCACATTGAAATCATATAAATAAAATATTAGAAGTTGTAAAAACTTTTATAAAGGATATCACCTGTTTGGTGGATACTTCGTCGCTAAAAATCCACCAGGTATTTGTGTGATAAGGTAGCCCCAGAAAAAGGACGAGTCCATAAGTCCGATTGTGTTTGGGGACCAGTCGAATTCAGGAGGCTGAAATAAAGCATAAAACAATTTAAAAATCTAAAATATTCTATACTGTGATATCATATTTTAATTTCGGAAATAGAGTATCACATCAAAATAATTATAAATATCATGGTCATTCCTTCTACAGAAAATTTGTCCATATTAGAACTGCGATGGCGAGTGGCTTTTTGAAGAAGTTCGCCATTCTAGTTCTCTTCTATTTATTCTATTCTGATTGTATTTTTTACTTTCTATTTTTTCTTTTATGTGTTTTTAATCATCTAAATTATTAGATAATTTTTTTGTTGTTTAATACTATAGCGATACGTTGGTTAATTTTAGGAAAATTTTGCTGATGCAATTACTTGATGCTGCTGCATAAAGGTGTGATCATTTTCATTATTGTTTACTTCTTCTGCTTCTCCTATATATTTTTCTTTTTTTAATTTAATTTTTTGTTTTTCTATCACATCAAAATAAAAAATTAATTAAGTTAATTAGCAAAAGTAAAAGAAAAATTATTTTAATATTAGTGAGTTCTAAATTTGATCACATGTAATAGAATGGGAATCAAATCAACTAACTGCTCTAATGCAAAAGAGAAGACGATAAGACGAACGTCATAACGAAAGCGTTTTTTGAGTTCACGAAAATGGATTTAATTATTAAAAACGTGAACTTTGAAAATTTGAAGAGATTGCATTAAGTCTAAACCGTACAGTGTAATGTATTCTTTAGGTATAAAATTTCTCTCAGAGCATTTATGCATTTATTTTTAATAATTTATGCAAATAAAAAGAAATCTTAAATATAGTTTAAATAAAAGTAACAAAATACATCCTAAACTCAAAATACAGCAATGCAATTTAGATTAGACTTGGTCTAATAATGCTAGCAAACCACCTGGCTGATTCTAATGAAAATAGAAAAAGATATAAATAAATTGAAATATGTTTAAGAACTAATAAAAGAAACTCTAAAACCTTAATTAAATTTCTCCAACAATTGGAATAATACTACCAAGGAAAAGATGAAATAAGATTATATCAAATAGCAAAAGAATTATTTTTAACGTTACGAGTAAGTCTTGCAAGATGAGTGATGTATTTGAAGTTTAAGTTGTTGAGATGCAGTTTACGTGTATAATGTAAACATGTATGAACGTATTTCGTGAAGCAGAAGCAAGAGCTTCTGAGGTCATGTTTCTTATACAAGATATAAAAAAGATGGTTTAGATGGTGAATGACTTTAAACATAAATTTAGAATTGAAATATAACCAAAGATAATAAAAATGGATAACATTTATTTAACGAAAATGCGGATAGCGATAAGCGAATCATGATGTTTACGACTCTGATGTCATAATCTTGTTGTTCCGTTGCCACTCACTCATTTATGACCAAAATAAATTTTAAAAATTAATTGGAGCATTACGTTCGGCCTTTCTGAATGAAAAATGTAGAAAAGAAATTTTGAAATCGAAGCGAAAAAGGAAGGCGGGAAAAAAAGGGAATTTATCGAAGAGATTGTTCTTATCTTTTGTGTTTCTTCATATCGTCTCGCTCCTTTGTTAACATTTTCGGGGCAGAAACATTTGATGGTCATCTACTTCCACTGCCGCTTCCTCTGAGCTTGCAATTTCAGCGTATTTCGCTCGTAGTATGCACGAAGATGTTGCACGTGAAAGACCTTCCGAAACTTTCTTTGTTAAGTCATAGACTTGATCTCGTAGCATACGGCCCCCACTGGACGGACAATCACAAAAGGTCCTTTGAACATTGACGTGAGCTTGCGATCGCATTGTTTCGGCCAGTCGTACAATACGAGATCTCCAGAATCAAACGAATAGAGGTGTCGATGAAATTGCAATCCCCGCTCGCTGGCCAAGCGTCTTTCGCGCACATTATTTGCGGTTTCGGCCCTGGCAGGAGTTAGTAGGTCGAGCTTATCCTCACAAGCCACAAGAAAATCAAACATAAGTTTATCTTTCGGTCGATCTTCCCTAATTTCACTACTGTCCATTTTTACTTTATCCGTTTTATTTAGAGGCTTGGCATTATTTGTTGGCTCCTCAGTTTTGAGTTTTTCATAATTAAGAACTTCAAGTAAATCATTTTCACTATCTTCGAAACATGAATGGATTGTGTTGTTCTTAATATATATCCTTAACCTGCATTAAAATTTTAAATTAAATCTCTTAGAAACCTTCAATTAAAATTTTAGAATGAATCCATTAGAAACCTTCAATTAAAATTTTAGATTGAATCCATTAGAAACCTTTAATTAAAATTTTAGATTGAATCCATTAGAAACCTTTAATTAAAATTTTAGATTGAATCGATTAGAAACCTTCAATTAAAATTTTAGATTGAATCCATTAGAAACCTTCAATTAAAATTTTACATTGAATCCATTAGAAACCCTTAATTAAAATTTTAGATTGAATCCATTAGAAACCTTCAATTAGAATTTTAGATTGAATCCATTAGAAACCTTTAATTAAAATTTTAGAAAGAATCCATTAGAAACCTTTAATTAAAATTTTAGATTGAATCCATTAGAAACCTTTAATTAAAATTTTAGATTGAATCCATTAGAAACAAAATTGAAGGAAGCAGAATTCCTGTAATAAAAAAAATATAGATGATTACGAGTTGTTTTCTATTCTGTCGCTATCTATATTAGTCCCAAAATAATACCGTCATCATCAGTGGTTCGTCAATCCAGAGTGGATCCCGACATAATTAATGAGTTCATTCCCACTTGACCTGTTCTCAACGACACTTCTTTAATTAATTGAGCTAATACTATTAAATTTATTATTAACGTAATCAATCCATCTAATTTTAGGCCTTCCTCTAAAATGCTTTCCTATTGGTTTCGAAAGAAAGATCTTCTATGGGTGCGCTCAGCCAGCAGGCGAATTTCATGTTCTGCCCATCTCATCCTTTGTAATTTTACAAATTCAGCTCTCCGTTAGTCGCATTCATCGGGTAGACTTCAGATTAGGGTATAATCAAGTCTCCGAGCTCTCGAAATTTTGCCAACCGTTAAAATACTCGTCAAACGACCGCCATTTTGGGTAGCGGCAAAAAACGAAATTTCACTTGAGAAGCATTCAGCTTTCCTTTCGCATGGTTTCAATTGAAATTTTGTGTATTTTCACATTTGGTAAGTTATTGTTTGAAAAAAAATTATACCATACCGTAATGCATATCTATTAGATATTGCGACCAACGGAGGAATAATATCAATATTTTTAAAAAACCGGTAAAGCTCGTAAAATCTTATTCTAAACACTCCACCCAACTCTATTCCACCATAAATACTTCTCAAAATTTTTCTTTAAAAAAATAGCCAAAAGGTATTCCCGTCAATAAAAGGTATGTGCCCGTCAATGTTTTAAACAGCGAAATAAAATAACATCGCGCTTCCACTCAGTAACTAGAAAAGAAAGCTTCTACACACGTTTCCGTCGATGGGCTCCACCATCTTGACGATGGCGTTGCTGAGATTGCACCTGATGCCGAAACTGATGACGAATCCGAGCGAGCTGAGCAAGGCTATCGTGTACCGCTTGGACAGGTTCCGGCAGCATGGGCACTCGGGCTCCATGAAGGCTTTGCTCCGGGGCTTCTTCCGCTGCAGCTCATCGTAGAAGTCGCCGCCCAGCTCGTCGTCCTTCATGAAACCCTTCTCGTCCTCCTGACCCTTCAGTTTGCTGCGAGAGAGAAAGAAGAGCATGCCGTCAGTGAGAAGGTTATTTGAAGAATTAAAATAATTTTTCAAACAGATTAATCAGGTTACTCTATGCAGTTTTTCTGCTCTTTATGCTATACGCCTTTCAAATAAATTTCACATATTTACATTTAGACATTTGACAACATCGTGTATGAAGTCAAAAGTCTTCATTGATGAGGATGCCTTGTTTAAAGCTCAAAAATGAATGATTTTAAAAATTCGAACTTTAAGTAAGAAAAAGGCACGGTTCTTTCCTTTACACCAGCAGGAGTGTTCTCCAATCTACTTTTTTCATATATGTACACAATATGAAGCGGTTTGTGTTAAGCTTCGTTGAGCAGTTAAGGGAATTGACTTTGCATTTGGATCTCTTTCCTTTGGCCAAAATTTGGTTTAAACGTACAATTGTCATGTCAAGACTACATACCAAATTTCATTTATCCGGCTGTTCGTATTTGAGTTGTTGCCTTCACAAACCAGTGATTAGACAGACAGACAGGCAACCCTTTGAGAGATTTGCCCAAATTTGATACGCATCTAAAGTTCTGGTGATAAAACTATACGCCAGATTTTACTCATCTAGCATGCTGCGTTTTTGAGTTGCAGTGTTCCCACTCACATGGGCGGACAGATAGACAGACTTCCCGTTGACAGATTGCATCAAAAATTTGAAACAAATCTACAATTTGATAGAAATCTACAAGTTTGGCGTAAAAACTATCTCTCGTTGCGTTTTTGAGTCAATGATTAATGAGGGCATGAATTTTAGTATCATTATTACCCACTCCCACCCTGCTTACCGAGAGGGTGCAAAACACGTCACGAGTCGGTGGAAAGATGAATTTTAGTATATGATCTTAACAGAAAATGTGTAGACAAGTGTTCAGATTCTGGACCCTATATGTCAAAAGAAAGAGGTAAACTACGCGCCGTATCAAGAAAGGAAAAGGTCAAAGGAAATATGTCAAACGCGCCGTATTGTGAAAGTATATGGCTCTGGTTTCTTTACGTCTACATGCCCTGAGAGTAATATGAGATTAATATGATTATATTAAACAATACAAAGTAAGGGAATTTTTTTCAAGTTCTCCAAGCGTCATGATCCTTCCGCATTATTTAGGAAAATCTCAGATTAGAACAATAAAAACAATATGGTTGAGAGAAATACACAAATAAAAAATATCTTGTTCTGTTGTGGTTAAATATAGATAATTTTGTATTACCCATGAGCAAATCTCCTCGAATTTTAAGAAAATCTCAGATTAAAACGATAAAAACACTAAGGCAGATAAATACTCCGCCAAAACTTTATTCTGTTGTGGCTAAATATAGATCATTTTGTATTACCCATGAGCAAAACTATTTTAATGTGTAGGGTACTTAAAAGTTTTCTCGTTTGTTCAGTGAATTACCGCATATTCTAAAGAGGATTTTAAGGGTACTAAAATACGCATATACTTCCCATAAAAATGGCCTCTGTCACTTTCCTGAAGATTCCACTGTTTCCTTAGACCAAATTTTAGAAGTTTTCCTCTCATCGCATCTCCCAGTTTACGATTCGACGAAGCCCTAATGGCCCCCTAGTGGCGATCCGAGATGAAAGTTGCAGCCGTTTGTTGTCGAAATTCTACCGAAATATTATTTATTTGTGCCATATTTTGCCATTTCTGACTCTCAAAACAACAGTTTTAATGTGAATTTCCGGCTTGCATAATCTTTTATGGATTGTAAAACGCTTTAAGTACTAATATGAAAAGAAATGGGATTTTTTTAGAGAATGTCAAACAAAGTAGACATTTGGAATAAGATGAAATTTATTAGAGTAAGAAAAACATTAGTAATGATTTTAGAATAATCAGTAAAATATTGGATAAAACTTTGAAAACAAAACTGTAATACCAAAATTCATTTCTAGACTCTTTCGTTTCAGACTTATGGACAGTCAAACAAATAAATTTAATATAAAAGGTTTCTAAAAACACAAATTTATTAGTATTCTAAATTGCAGAATTTTTCCAATTTTATTACTTTGTTTTTTAGACTTTGATTTATAATTTATTTCTATAATTATTATAGAATGTTAAAACCAAACTTTTAAAAAACTCATTAGCAGATGGCGCCACTGGTATGGATTTAAAATTTAATTACATTAATCAATTAACTGATAATTAAGCAATAAAAACATTAGAATAGTGTATTTTCATTGAGAATATACGAGCGCACCAAATTTTAAAACACTATATCATCAGGAAGCGAGTGAAAACATGAAACAAGTCAAATTAAACAAGATTGTTTAAAAAAGAAAGTCTGAAGAATTAAAATTGGATTTTCGAATGATCTCAATATCAATGAAGTATGTGGAGAGAGCTCTAGAATATCAACATAAACATTCCTTGAATTTTGAGTTAATGGTTCTAAAAATATACTCATTTTTAATTTGTTGAGAAATTTCAAACATTTCAACTACTTTTACATAAAGCACATTATCTGTATAAAATTAAGGAACAAATTAAGATTTAATGATAGCATTCAATTAATGTAAAGCCAAGTTTGTGTTACGGAATGTGTTTTGTCGGTACGGTTTGTGTTGTGTACGGAAATTTATAATCCTCTGTAGACAGCGTTTCGTACTAAATCGGCGATACTCTATGACTTGGTAACTAAAATTTTTTTTGTCCCCCATAGTTTCTGAGATACGAATTCCAACTCCAGAATTCACCACTTGGAGGTGCTGCAAGGTACCTCAATTTTGTAATGAATAGGCGTTTTATTACATCCACATTCAGGGCTGCCACTGACTCGGCTCATCAGTCATTTCTGTTTCAAGGGACGCAAGTATTCACCTAGTACTTGTGTTTCTGGGCTGTTAACTTGCATTTAAATTTATACAGCCTTCAATTATGTATTTACATCGTTTTTAATTTTGTCTTATTTTGAAAATAATTTGTTTAATATTCGTATTAATTTCATATACCAAATTTATTTAATCTTCGAATCAACCAACTAATCACAAAAGATTTCACATAGCAAAACTAATTACAATAAAATAACACTAATTTTTCCAATAATAACTTCCAATAATAATTTAAACTAAGAAAATAAAGCAGCTAGAAAAGCTTTCCAACATATATATAAAAAAGCAACGCTGCAATTTAGAGGAAGATAATTTCTTCTTCGTTCCTTCAATAAAAACTATTCTGCAAGATTCTCAGTAAAGGTTGGTGATGTTGAAGGGATTCGAACAAAATCCCGTTCTGTGGATCTTGAAAGAATGACGGCACGCTAAAATGCTCAATGCGGGCATGGATATGGGAGTGATGTCACATCACGTAGTGGAATCAACTCGCCAAATGACAAGTTGTTTGGGTCTGATAACATTTCGCTCCGAGTAATGGGCTTTCAAAGTGGATGAACTGTATTTTTGGAATATCATCGAATAGGGTTTTTTTTCTGTGAGATTTTTACAGAAGAGTGAGAATTGGAAAACCGCTCTTTAATTAAACATGAGGAATGGAATTCATCCAGACTTAAAAGAACAGAATCAATTTAAACGATGTCAAAATCGCATGACACGTCTGTGACATCACTTGAATTGATTCTATTCTTTTCTCATTTGACGTGATTTGAATTTATTTTTCGATTCCACTCTATCATGTATGTAACAGCCACCTGACACACATAATAAAGTCAATTCACGCGACGCCACAGTCACATGGTACTCATAATAGAGTCAATTCTCTCGACGTCACGGCCACATGGCACACATTATAGAGTCAATTCGCGCAACATCACAGTCACATGACACACATAATAGAGCCAATTCGCGCAACGTCAGTCACATGTCACACATATTATAGTCAATTCACGCGACGTCACGGCCACATGGCACACATAATAGAGCCAATTCACGTGACGTCACAGCCACATGACACACATAATAGAGTGAATTCGCGCAACGTCATGGTCACATGGCAACTGCGTATATCATGTAATATATAACTGCATTTTATCTTAAGCTGTGCTGTGATTTCTAGTCCTTTTTTGGTCTTTCTTTCTTGCAAATGGGCCATGGATTCCAAAATTAAGTTAGCGCAAAACATTTGAAATCTGTCGCGTGAACATGAATTGAACCCCTTGTGCATATCATTTCACATCAAACTACAAGATATATTACGCTTTTTCCGCATGCAAGATGCGTAATGCATTCAAAAATTAAATTGATGTGGAAAATTTGACGTGTGATACTTGTGCATGAACTTACACAGTAGAGAAAATTTAGTTATACCAGTAGACTCGTGCGAAACTTTCGCAGATCCATCCTTCCTTATTGGGATATCATAATTCATAATTATGCACATTTTATTTTAGATTCTATCTGATTGAACCTTTTTATTCCATCCTATACGTTAAATAAAACATAAAGAAGTATTACATGGTTTTCTTTGGCGAAAAGCATTAATAAATACTATTTGCACCATAATATATCTCTTCAGAGCAAAATAATATAATTAGAAAAATCAAAGAAGCCGTTTCTTGGTTTCCTAATTTACATTTTGGCTTAGAACTTCGTATAATAGTTTACTACGCGCCAAAGCCTTCTACAATCTCAGAACTGAAACACTGCATCGAGCAGAAACAAAAGAAGATAGCCTCGCACCAAATTAGGTTTGAAATCCCAACGGATATATTCTATACGAGACATATTTCCAACTCTTCAGATGAAATTCGCCGTTTCCATGGCAACCAGAATCGTCTTAAAATTCGTCTTTCTTTAAATTTGTGCTGGAAGAATATGCATTTATTCCGTAGATTTAGAACAGAATTTTTAAGATTTAAGCTAGCCCGGCTTGAATATTTTGCCTTTTTTGAATCCGGCCCACTTTTACTATTTCGGTGTTTTTTGAATGTCGTGCTTGTATTGTGAAGGCATAATATAATAACGCAATATTTTTGCAGAGTTGTTGATGATTAAGCGTATATTTTGAAGAATAGACTATTGTTATTTATTTCAAATTTAAATAATTACTATTCTGCCATATTGTATCAAAAGAAAATAATACACAAATGAAAAATATAACTTTTTTGTATTGTAAAATTTTTTATTTATTAAAAAATAAAATATTTTTCTATTATTTAAAGTAATTTTTTTCTGGAAAAACTAACTTAATTAACTTTAAAATATTTAAGTTGAATTTGATCGACACAAATTTCAGATCAAGTGCTAGTTAAATTAGAAACAAATATTTTTTCATTTGAAATATAAATTATATTTGAGAAGAGCTACTATATAAGTTACAAAAAAATGAAGAAGAAAATATAATTTCTTAAAAATATAAGTATAAAAAATGAAAAATATCGTCTTTAAAAGTATCTAAATGCTTTTTTTCAGTTACACTATTTTTCGCGTTTGACATCATTTTTAAATATTATTGTCATGTTTCTGTAAATTCTTTACGTGTTATATTTCATACTCTTTATAAAAAATGCCATGTTATGCACTGTTGCCAGCTAACGGAACTGACATAAATTTCGATTTTCTTTAAATTTGTATTGGAAAAATGTGCATTTATTCCCTTGATTTTAGTTTTCATGATTTTCAGCTACTCGTGAGAGAATCCAACGTTTTTACTGTTTTCAACAGAAATGTTTCACTTTGAAGAAATAGCACATCGATGCATAATTTTGTGTTGTTGCGGAAATATTTGAAAACAGCTGTGAGGTCTCCGATTTATTTCTATATTTCACTGATTATTTTTATTACATATTAAAAGATGTAATAATGCATTAAAGCGGAAAATAGTGTGAGCTTATCACGTTTTATTTATTTTTTAGCTACTTTTTGATGCGCAAATCTCATTTCCGATTCAATACACCCCTCAAATTATTTGAATTTATTAATTTTACGGCGCAGAAAAAAAATTTTACCTTTCACAAAAATTATTTTCTTTCAATCTAATCTAATTTTAAATAAAATATTTGTAAATTTCATTTATAAAAAGCAATTTTTTGAACGTCAGTGCATCAATTTAATTCATAAACTTATTTGGACACTCACAGAAACGAAAAAAAAAACATTTATTTAAAGTAATTTGAACTTTTGTTGACAAAATATTGTTTATGTTATATTTTACTAACTTTCTTGATTCTTATTATGAATTCCAATTAAATCTCTCATGCAATTTCTGATAAAATACCAAGGAACTTAAAAATACACAAAAGTGCATCCAAAAATAAATAGTTTAAAATTGCAAATGGTTTTTTAAGTTAGTTAAAATAAAATAAAATAGGATGTAAATTTTTAAAATTAATTATATTTTTTGAAATTTAAGGCATTCAACAAAGAGAGAAAACAAAATATAGTGAAAAGTACACTCCATAATTTACTTTGTAACCATTTTTGCCCTGTAAACACTGAAAAAAATGATGCGCAAACACATTTTTTGTAAAAGACAGAGAAAGTGAGAAAAAGGAACCGAAATTAGAATAAGACATACCCTAAAAAAGTTTTCTAATGTATGCCATCAAGAACCATCAGGTAACTAAGGTGTTGAAAGAAGAAGACAATTTCCCATCCACTTATGCAAATGATCAAAACGTCGAGATGACGTCTGCCTTCTGTTATAGGTAAAAATGATTTTTGTTATGCAAATGAATACGATGATGTCTTCTGTTATTGGTTGAAAGTATGGAAATGTACGACGAGTCAAGATGACGCCAGATTTGTCTTTAAATAATTAAAATGTTGTTTATATTAAACTGGGTCAGATTCCGAACTTCAAGAGAAAAAAGGAGTTCCATCATGAACTGTTTTGAACGTGTCAAGAAGGATTCTTCTTGTGTCAGTTCAAATATCTCAAGTAAAGCCCAATTCCGTTAAGCAAGGATTGGAGGTAGCCACTTCGTTGGTGAGGGTATTCCAGTAGCTGTCAAGAAACTGAGCCATTGTGTTTGTTTTGAAAGAAGTTTCTTTCTTTTTTATTTATTTTCAAAGCTTTCACAGACGAATTCTGACACATCGAAATAACATAAGGTCAATATGGTTGAAGTGCCTCTTACTGACTTAGCATTAATGCTAAGTTAGGATTTTAACCTTTGAGCATGCGAGTTCCAATTTATTACAGTGGAAATGGATAATCAGAAACAAACGAGACGACAGTAAAAATTCGATTGATCGAAAATTCGAATAATAAAAAAAATCTGGGACTAAAATTAAATACAGCAAGAAAAACCAATTTTTAAACAAATTATGGTAGTAAGCATTTATTTTTAATATTTAACAATTTTAATAAATAATACATAAACAGTAATTAAAAGTAATTTTAGTAAATAAAATGATAATAATTAAGATAAAATTTTTTTAATGATTTTAAAAACTACGATCTCAATAAATAAGTTAGGAGTATTAATTTAATACAAACAAGAAGAATATAGAAGAAACAGAAGAAGTAAACAAAGGCGATAACAATACACCCTTTTGCGCGCCAACGCAAGAGCATCCAATGATTGCATCAACAATATTGTCCAAAATTAACTAACGAACTATTACAGAATCAAACAACAAAAGAATCATGCTTTAATAATTAAAATAATTAAAACACATAAAAGAAAATAATTAGAATGGAAGAAATAGAAGAGAACTCGAATGGCGAACGTTTTCAAAGGCCACTCGCCATCGGAGTTCTAATATGGATAATTAGGAATATTGATAAATAAATAAATAGTATATATAGCACAACATTTGCATAAAAAAATTCAAACAAAAATGCAATCTACATGTAACGTGTTGAAAGCTTTTAAAAGTTAAAATTTTTATTGCTTTTTTTGATTGAATATTGTAACGAAATTGTCTTGTGGGTGTATGTGAATGCAATCCAATAAGCAGGATTAAAAAATAAAGCTCTTTATTTTACAAATATTCCAAGCAAAGAAACGTAGCACAAGTATTAACACAGCACTAGTAAAAATTCACAACAGAGACTACCAATAAATCTCAACACTGCGCTCAAAGGTTTTTTGTTAGCTCACCAGCTTACTTGCTGATCAAATTCCAACTGACTCTTCTTGGCTTGAGAACTTGCTTTTATACTTTTCAACAGGAAGTGACTTCATTGCGTAGGAAGTAACGTAATCTCTAGAAAGTTCATGAAACCACTAGAAATAGGTTGAAAGTTCGAGGTCCTTCTAGAAAATTCCATTTGTCGCCAAAGTCGCCAAATTTGCTGCCAAGGTTGCCAAATTTATTGCCAAGCTCGCCGAGTTTGTCGCCAAGATTAGCATCTCAGGGAAACGACTTTATAGCTTTGTAACAATTTATTGTTAAACAATCCTGGAATCAATGAAGGAAGTAAAAATTTATTCATTTACGATCACCGAGGACACAATGTTTGGACGTATTTAACTAAGAAAGACAGTCCAGAAATTAAAACAATTGTTATAATCTCAGTTTTGTCTTCAAATTAAACAAAATAAGTTTGAATTATGACCGATATTTCAATAATTTGTTGATAGGAAATGAAAGGGAGCACAGAAAATATACGAATTAAAGCGATAAATTCGAATTAAAAGCGTTTAAATTAGATACGATCCACTGTATCAACTCTCTTCCGCCGGTTAAGATAGAACATTTGTCCCATTTATTTCATACAATAACGCGGGAAATCTTATTATAAATTCATTTAAATGAATTGTATTAAATTATGAAATCCTTGAATTATATGGACGTAAACATACAAGGTGTTTCAAAAAGGATCACCCGATTTGAAATGTGCATATTTTTCCACATAAAAACTTAAGATTAATTTTACATTAAATGGCTAATCATAAAGTTTTTATACAAACAGAATTAAAGGTACTCAATATTTCCACCTTTTGATGCACGGTATATGTCTATATGGTAGTCAAATTAGCCCCAAACTTTCGCGAGCATGTCTGGATCCACTGCTTCCACGGTTGTTGTTATGCGTATCTTCACTTCGGCTAATGTAGCTGGAGGGGGGCAAATAAACGTAGTATTTTATAAACCCCCACCAGAAGAAATCGCACACTGAGAGATCCGGCGATCTTGGAGGGCAGTGATGTTTAACTGAATTTTCAGGTCCCGTACGGCCGATCATCGTTGAGGAATGCAATTGTCCAAATATGCTTGGACGTTGAAGCTCCAGTGTGGTGGTGCCCCGGCCTGCTGTTAGCGTGAAGTCATCTGAATCGGTTTCTAATTGTGGGAAAAGCCAATTTTGAAGCATCGAGATATGTGATTCCCGTAACATTGGTCTCTGTGAAAAAAGGGGCCATACACCTTTTCCCTAGAAATTACCCAAAAAACTTTAACTTTGGGTAACATTAACGTTTTCTCATGCTGTAAAATTTCATATGGCTGTTCCATACCCCATATTCCAACATTGTGGCGGTTGACCCTGCCACTTAGATGAAAAGTAGCCTCGTCACTAAACACTAAGTGTGTTAAAAAAATTGCCATCTTGTGACACATTCTCAAGGATGAATTCACCAAACTCCACTCGTCGTTCTTCGTCACCTGTATAAAGAGCTGGAAGCAATTGAATCCTGTATGGTTTCAAAAACAAACGTCTCCGCAAAACACGCTAGACAGATGTTGCAGGAATGTTAAGTTCCCTATGGGCACGGCGAGTGTATTTCTTTGGACTAAGTGCGAACCTCTCTCGGATGAGCTCCACATTTTCGTTTGGCATGCGGGGACTGCCAGGGGATTTCCCTTTACACAAACAACCCTTGTCTTGAAATTGTTTTTACCATCGCCTAATGCTCTGAGCGGAAGGAAGTTCAACACCAGCGTTTTTTCGACGAAAATCACGCTGAACAGTTGTTACAGACTCACACTTCGCGAAACGCAGAACACAAAATTATTTCCGTTGTTCAGTCGGCATTTTGTTATCACTGAAGTGGCGAGAGAAGGAACAGCGTTTCAGAAATATTATATAATATTTGCACAATGTTATACAATATTATGAACACCGAATATCGTAACAAAGTATTGTATAGTATGTAACAATATTTCCGAAATACTAAATTTTCATAAATAATATAAAAGCAATGATTTTTTTATAAAAATATTCATTTTAAATCAGCATATCACTTGATTTGAGGTTTTATTTTATAAAGCTCCACTGGAACAATTATTCTTTTATTATATGATACTATACAATACAATCAAAACAATATTTTGAAATCTACGTTTATCGACGTTATTCAGTATTATTTGTTTAAATGGGCATATCATAATGAAAATCAAGTATGTGATTTTCAATACCTCAAAAAATTATAAATATTAAAGGCATCTCGCAATGCACTGAAAGAGGATAAGGAAAATGAAACATCTTAAAGGTGTCTCCTAATACATTGAAAGAGGAATAAAAAATTAACCTTTCTCAAAATTATTCTATTAGACAATCTTTTCCAAGTATAGTACATAATATCATACAATATTTTAAAATTTGAAGAAGTAATATTATACAATATTTTTCCCAATATTGAAACAGTGTAAAACGTAAGATTTAATAATATCGTATAATATTTTATTCATAATAATGTTCAATGTTATATGTATATATATATATATCAAAACAAACAAAAAACAAAAATTCAAAAACATACAAGACACAATGGCAAAAAATAGACAAAAATTATAATAAATTGAAAAATATCATGGCGAGCCGCTCGTCAGGAAAGGAAGCTCGCCTATGATATTAATAAGTGCTTTTTTCTGCTAACGACATACGAAACCCGTTAAAATATGTCGCACGTGATTTACTGTTACGAATCGTGTATTTGATTTTCAATAATGCAATTACAAAAAGTTAAAGGCGTCTCGTAATACATTGAAAGAGGAATAAACAAATTTTAAGATTATTCCATTAGGCAATCTATAAAGAATTACGATGGAATTTCCGCGTTATTTTACAGAAAACTCCATTTCACATTTTTAATTGAAATTTTATTTTGTTCATAAACTAAATCAAACCCAAAAAAGGTGAATAATTTCGGAAAAATAATAACTATTCATAATGTCTCATATTTTTAAAACCTTTAAAACATATTATTACAATTACTTTTAAACCTTATTGCCTAAATTTATTCATTTAGCAAACCTTAGGTAAGAGCTAAAATTGCTTCCTCTTTAACTTCGAATTTCATTTTTAACTTGAAATTGTAACGAAAAAAGATAATTTAATTAAAAAGACTATTCAGAATTAAATGTGAATGTGCGTGAAATTTAGTAGAGATCCGAACTCTGTAACTACATTTTATTATCATCATTTACATTTACCACTCTATGTCTCGCGAGTCCAGTGATAAGATGCGGGTAAGCTAAACAAGAGGTCCCGAGTTCAAACCTCGTTGTAAGTGGAAATGTTCATAAAATAGTAAGATACTCCTCAGAAGTTCAGTACGTAGGAATAAAGTGTCCTTTATTTTTCCATGTTTCTAATATGTATTTTTAAAATACTCAGTATATTGCTATATTATTCAATATTATATAATATTATTCAATATGGTATAATATTATACAGTATTATATGACATTATTCAATATTACGTAAAAAAACATTGTATTGAAAAAGTCTTACGTTTTACACTGTTTCGATATTGGGAAAAATAATGTATAATATTACTTTTGCGAATTTTATGATATTAGACAATATTATGTGCTACTTGGTAGCGCTACCTGAAGAGGAAAACTCGAGATTTCCCTCTTTCTACCTATACATTATTCGATCAAAACAGATTAAAAGCTGATTGGTTATGATTTTTAAAAAAATCGAATGATTCTTTTTGAAACACCCTGTACAATCAGAAACCAACCACAATTTTATGCATTTTGGGAGCACTATTAAAAAGTATGCCCAAGTTTATATAATTTGTCGCTCCAGATAGAAACATCTGCAATTCAGTACACAACAGACTACTTTTAATGGAATAATTAATTTTGGAAAACTGCAGCGTTAAAATTTTTAAACGCTTGAAGAAGTTGGTATTTCAGAAATGAATACGTGTAGCATAGTTCTAAACTAAGCTGACTTCACATCATAACAACTAACACATACTTATTTACAACTTCTTTCAAAAACACAAAATTTAGTGTCTTAAACGATACGAACAGCTTTCGTTTTATAGCGTCCAACATTATCGTACACGTTCTCTCGGCGAATGCTTCCGGAGAACTCACTTTCTAAACATTGATGCCGTACTGCCATCTAGCGGTCGTATGTTTTAGAAAATAGCTTAAATATAGGAAATATATTTAAATTGAAATTACAAATTAAAAACAAACAAAATGACAATGAAAATAATACAGTTTAAGATGTCAATAAAACAATTTAAGTAGGTAGGGCACCTCACACTTTTATTTAACTTGGCCAGTTTCATGTTTGCGAAAATGGAATTTTGCCAGAGAATTTGCACTCACCTTCTGATGTCATAGAGTTTTGAAATTTTGGACTCTTGCGTGTACTCGACGAAAATACACTATTTTAATATTTTCTTTGTCATTTTGAATTTATTATCAGTTAACCGATTAATTTAATTAAATTTTGATTTCATACGTGTGGCGGAATGAATGAATTTGAGAAAAATGGAATGTTATGAAATTAATAAATTTTATAAAATTTATAAATTTTATAACATTTTTAAAATTTTATAACATTAATAAAATTTTGCATAAAAATTGCACAAATGCTTCCTTATTAGGTTATTATAGTGTGGCATATAAATAATATTAGCTTCGATGCAAATATATATGTATTAATTCTGAGATGTTTAGTCCAGTATTGGAGAGTTAAAAAAAAATTTGAATAAAACACCACATCAGCATATCATTTCACTTTAAAGATTGCATTCAATAACAAATAATGGTTAAATGGCTCAACTATTCCATTTTATAGACACCATTTATCAAAATTTATATTTCCTTCCAGCAAATTTGACGCGTTTTCTTTTTTGTAAAAAAAGAACAGAAATGGAAAAAGCAGGTAAATCAAAACAGAATATTTCCGTGATCCGTTCTTGTTTTTCCTCAGCAAACGATAAACGAAAGAAGAAATAAAGTGTCTGAAATCGAGAAACAATATTTTTGGAAGGGAAAGCAAAAAAAAAAAAAAAAAAGAAGAGTACACGAAATGGAAAAACCATACTGAAATGTAGGTAGGAAGGAGGGGGGTGGATCTCTTTGGTGATGAGTCGGTTGCGTGACTCGGGAAAAATTTCGGTTCTGTTCTGCCCAAAACAGCAAACGATTTTTGTTGATTTATCGACAAACCGTGAAGAGATTCTTGATTATTATTGGAATTAATGTAGACGACAGTTTTAACTGTTACGTATTATTCATTTGAGTTCTTCAAGTTGTGATAGCAGCTGCTATTTTCCAAAACGTTTTGTTTTTGTTCCAAGACCCTTCTTTTTCATCTAGATGGATTCTAGCCGAATTGTTTCTTAACGCGTTTCTACAACAAAATGGCAATGTGAAATTTGTTTCATTTTCTTCTTTTTTTCCCAGGTGAATCACACTTTCAGATTACTAAAGATTTCTTGCTAAAATTATTTTATTTTTCTTCGAGAAGAAAATGTTTTGCTATTAAGAACATTGTAAATAGTTCTGGTCATAGTCATGCAAACATGATTCTTATAGAAAATGAAGTTAATAGTATTTGCGGACACGAAAGCTTATGACTGTAACTTCATGGTAAATTTTGTTTTCGAAGTGTTCTGATAAAATATTATTTCTAACTAATTTTTTTGACATTATGTTTTTTTCTTAAATTATATTAAATTCATAAAACTAAACTTCAAAAAACATATTTGCAATTTTACTTCAGTGTTATGTTGTTACATGAAGAAAGCCAAACAATACTTAAAACAAAAACACAAGTAGATAAATTATAATAATTTCCAAAAAAAGGATAATGAATAATTTTTTTTCAATAATCTTTATATATAATTCGATATATTTATTGTGTTCTCGACGAATTCATACTTGTCACTTTCTTCTGAACATTTAACTTAACAACGACCCTTTAAACCTTAAGGATCGCATTTTTTATTGCTATCTAATAAGATGACCCCTCCTGTTTTGGAAAGGGGCTGTGATTTTCATTCATCTAAGAAGGCATAGAATGCTTGGGATGCTTATGGATTCTACGTAATTTTTGTGTCAAATTATAAAGCTAAATAATGATTAAATCTTAGTTTATAAGCCTAAGAATGCGATAATTCGATGCACGTCAATATGACGGGAGCGAGACTTAAGGGTTTAATTTCAATATATATGAATAATGTATCAAACATAAGCTATCAAGGACTTTTTCAAAATCTTTTTTAAATTTTGAATTACGTTTAATTTATATTATGCTTTGATTCATGCATAATATATGGCAGTAGAACATAAGAATTTGTATTCTTGAGTTTCTGAATTTGTGAAAGAAAAATAAAGGCAAAAATCCTCCTATTTTAATCTGAAATAAAATTCTTTTTCCTTGAGTTCCAAATTCTTTTTCTATCTTCAAAGAATTACTTGACAAATAAGTAATAAATACTAATAAAACAAAAGGTTTTAAAATTGCCTTCTGTTTTTTCATATGTTAAAAAATACAAACAACTGATTTCTTAAAGATCTCAATAAAATAAATATAGCGAAGGATATTTAATATTATTATAAAAGAAAGAGACAATTTTTTCTTTAAAAATTATTCTAATCAGACGATAAAATAAAAAGGACAAACAAACAAAAAAAAAGAACTCTTTTTTGCAATCTCTTGAGAAAAAACTTCTTGTGCACCAACAAGTACAACACAAGGCTTACAGAAGTAAGTGAAAGACTCAAAAAAAGGGCTGAAGGAAGCTTCAAATTAAATGAAACAAATGCAAATTCCAAACAGAAAAGGGGAAAAGGAAAAAAAAGAAACAAATATACAAAAAAATGGTCACATCCATACGAACAGATGAATGGTATTAAGCAATGAAGTGAATAAACAAGGGGAAAAGGTACCGAAACATAATAAAAATATTAAAAAAAGATATAGATTCAATATAACTGGTCACATATACACAACAAGAAAATGAACGAGAAATGGAGTACAAGGTGGGGAAAAATGAAAAAATATTAAAGCACTTAAAAATCAAATAAAAGCACACAAATACACAAACTTTCACACAACATATAAAACGCACAAATTTCAAACAGTTAACAAAACATAAGGGTCTGATCCAAAAATAATTGAGAGAAAAGAAATGAATTTCAAAAATCGAAAAATAAAAATAAATAAACAAAAGTTATAAGGAAAAAAATGTAAATGCCATCAAAACACGTAACAAGTTTATAGTCTATATAATGCGGGGAAAAATGCCGTCGATAAATTCACAAAATGATGCAAAACAAGTTTTGTTCTGGACTAAAGTAGAGAAAGATGGAGGCCATGCAAAATTGTTTTTCTTTAGACTGCTGATGAGTAAACATCCAGCGGGAGTGAATTTAGAGCAGGAAAGTATCAAATGATTGACATCTTGAATCTCTCCACTACAGCAGGAATACAAGTCTGTACGAGATAAATTGAAGCGTTTTAGATAGGCTTTAAAGTTTCCATGTCCAGTGAGAAATTGAGTAATTTTGAAATTAGGGACGAAATGGATGGCTTTCAAACATCCATGGATGGAAGGAAAAAATTCTTTGGTGGACTTCGCATTATGAGAAATTTGATAAAGGTTATTCCATTGAAAAATAACATGTTTCTTGAAAACACTTTTGTAAAAGGATTTTGGTACAGTCATAGAGATGAAATCAATTAATTTAGTCGCCTCTTTTGCAAGCCAATCAGCACGTTCATTGCGTAAATTCCTATATGACCTCGAACAAAAGAGAAGAAGACCTGTACACCTCTGCCTTAAAGGAAATTCAGGTTGGTTTGAGTTTTAACAATGAGTCGGTTTGGAGAAGTAATACAATTTAAGGCATATAAAGAAGAAAGAGAGTCACTGCAAATTAAGAAATTTGAGGAAAGGTTTTCGTTAGTGCGAATCAATTGACAGCTTGGGCAATACATAGTAATTCGGCCTGGAAAACACTGCATTCGTCTCGTATTCTAAACTGATGCACTTCAGTTTCAATGTGGTCTTGGAAAACTACAAACGCAAGACCAACCTTACTATTGATCTTATTACCATCTGTAAAGCACACGACAGGAAATCTTTGCGGGGAAAAAATATGGTGACCTTTCTAGGAAGGTGCCATTTTTTTCTCTTGACCGAATCAGATCGGCAATAATTTTAGCCCATCTTTTGACGGAAATTTTCATTACTTTTTTGATTACGGATTGAACCTAACTTTGGAATGAATAGGGGATAATAGCCTTTGTTGCTGAAAATCAGAAAAACCCTCGAATCAAATCAAATCAAATCAAATCAAATCAAATCAAATCTTTGCGGGGAAAGAATATGGTAAATAAAGTTCAAGAAATTTAGAATAATTTTTAAAGTAAAAATAATAACTTTTCAGATGAAAAGTGTTTCATTTCATATGTTTTCTTAAACAAGATGTACTTTTAATATTTCTATATAATTTGAAATGAAAATATTTAAATTCTTAACATCTCTTTAATGATTAAATTATATAATTTTCATTTTTGTAAGGATAAATATTATTTTTAACACAAAAATTCATACCTTAACCAAACTATTTTCATTCCTATTTCTTGTATATTTTACTTGTTTCTTATTGGTCAACTTTATTAGAATTTTTTTGTGTTATGCAACACATTATTATAAGCAATTCAGGAGGGTATCTAAAATATAGAAATAAAGTTTAAAAAAACGATATTATCTACTGTCAACATTTTAGCAACATTATATCTAAGGAAAAGATAAGGAAAATGGATCAATAAAGATAAATTTTGTTATTACATTAGAGATGAAATTTGTTATTACGCAGATTTTTATCTTATCTAATACTTCTATATGTAAAAGAATATTATAATCAAACACAGCCATTCAACGTTTAATTGCTCATCTCTGGTATTTTTAATTATTTCAGTATTGAGGGAACATTTGCCTCGTATTCCAGATGAGGGAAATTTCTCATCAATTACGCATTTTTTACTTTAAAACTGCTTAAGTTAATGCCTCTTTTTACTTACAAATGCTATTTTCAGTTGTATTGATATGGGGGGAAACGATTAAAGCCGTAATCTAACTACCTAATTTCTATGGATTCACTGTCATGAATTCATATTCACAGAACCTTTGTTCGCGCCCTTTTGAAATTGGATTATGATTCCGATATCAATATTCTTAAAACGATGCCTTAAAGAACTGCCGAAAATGAAATTTCTTATTGCCCATTCGAATAATTTATTTTACATTCATCAGATATAAACTCCATGAAGAATACTTTTATATTTCGACGAACATCGAATTGGATTTCGACGAACTGCTCAAAATTCGATAAGAAATTGTTTAAAGAAAATAAACAATTGACCCTAAAAATGTAAACCAAAGATACACGGAAAGATACACGTAATTTTTCCTTTATAAAGTACAATGAAATGAAATAATAAGCTGTTGCATTTAGAAAATAAGTTCAATAGTAATAGTATTGCATTGAAAATACCATTACGAATCCATAGTTCCAAATCAATTGACACCGTTAATTTTAAAGCCGCATTTCAAAGAACGGACGATAATTTTAGGCAAATTGGCATGCGCCGGAAATCATCGTACGAGTTGCGCTCAGTTCTATAACGAAGCGCCGGGCAAAATCAATAGCATTTCGATCCCACGGTCAAAGTTAGAGCTCGCAAATTAACCATTCCGGCTCAGCCTCTGATTTCCACTACTTCCAATAATGAACATTTCTGGAACGCTCTGGAGATTTAAAATTCAATAAATGAGAGTGCTTATCGATGATTCGAAATTCGGAGAGAATAAAGCGTTTTAGAACAAAATACGAAATCGTTATCAGATGTTTCTTTTATTACCATATTTTAATACGAGACTTAAATGCATTTTGAAGATATTTTTTGACTCGATTGTTCTGTACATTAAAAAGGAGAAATAGTTATATAACGAAATCAAGACGGATCTCCAGACGTTTAAGCTTCTAAGCAGCTGAGTTCTACTTTTTTTGAAGTTCTGGGCATGATTTGCCAAAAAATTGAAGTAAAATGAAACATTATTTTCTTTAGAATTAATTAGAAAAGAAGAAATGAAAATTGTTTTCGGAAAGAAATATAAAATACATTCAATAAAGCAATTTTTAAAAACCCATTTTTATTAATGCACTAAAAAGTAGAATTTTTTGAAGATTTTATTTATATATATAGTTCATAGTTACTATAAATACAATGGAATATTATTATATATTCTTTCTGAAATTCACTACCATCTGTCGCTCCTAGGTATAGAATTCGAATTTAGCTAAATCAATCGAATAACTGCTAAACAAGTTCGGAAAATATTGAAACAGGATATTGTAATCGAGAAAACAGAGATGTACAAAATTTAAAAACTCTAGCGCGTCAAAAAGTGAATGAAAAATTAATTGCGAAATTCCATCTGTATAGGTATGAAGTGGGAAAAATTAAACAAGTGTGTAACATTGGCGTGATATTGAGAGAGGAGAATTGGAGAATAATAATCTAAAACATTACACTGAAGAGAAAATACAATTCAAAAACTTTGCCTGCACTGAAAAAATTTCAGTGGCGTAGCGATTCGGGGGCAAGGGAGGTATAGATGCTCCGGTTTACAATTTTAGGGGGCGCCATGGAGATAAAACATTACTGTGTTTATATCATTTTTAAAGCAAAGTATGATGAGGGTCGTAAAAATAATACCATACCACTGCCGCCACTTATTCTCGCTACGCCACTCAAGACATTAATGCTTTTATGTCACTTTTTAACATCTAACACAATGAGGAGGGGGGAAATTATCATACTCTGGCGCAGTCTACGGAAGCTCAGTCACTGATGATGACGTTGGGGAACGAAAAAATAATATTATGACTTAAACAAGCTACACCACTTTACTTTATTTTACACAACGGTACACCCCAGACTCAGGAGATTAAAAACCCCCGGTTTGCTGTTTTGATGGGTGTGTGTAGAATGTTTATTGATAAAAGACTTTAAAAAACATGTTATTACACAGTTGCGGTCTCGCAACACCTAATGAGGCCGTTTCAAAAGTTAATGATGGCATTGTTATTGTCTTGTTGATGCACAAAGAAGTTTGACAGTAGCAGCTTCGGTACAACATTGGGGTTGTTATCTACCTTTTGGAATCACTAACATAGTCTTGTTGATACTATTAAAATAAAACACAGAATTACTAATATAATTGTCCAGATCTGTCTCTCACTGATCCGGTAACGCTCTGACGTCACCAATAATACAATTCGCGCCATAGCACAGCGAGACGTTAAACAGCATTATTTCATTGTTAGAGCACATAAATTTCAGTAATTTTAAATTTAAAAAATAATTGTCGTTCTAATTTCAAATTTAATAGCTGTAAAATAGTGAAATAAAATTTTCTATCGATTGATATAAAATTTATCTCGCTATAATCAATAACTCCCGAGAAATTTTAAACTATATTAATCATATATTTCAAGTTAATTTCCGTTTTTTAATAGAAAGTAGTGAATCACGTCAGCGCATTATAAAAAACACCAAAAATACAGCACGATTAAAATCTAAAACAACTTATTTTAAAACCCATGGATTAGTGATGCATACGACATGCAGTTACAACAGAAGAACTACCTATAGGATTATTGGATCAAAAAATTAATACTAGACCCTCCTTATATGAATACCTAAAAGAGTTAAAAAGAAGTGGTATACCATGCGCGTGGTATAGTTTGGACGCCAGGATGCGTCAGTTTATTACAACCGTGATAATATAATTTGATAATATTTTTTGGCAACATTTGACAGGCAGAGAAGTGCTTTGTTTTTATTAGAATTTCGAAAAAGAATTCCTTTGAAATTTTAACTTTTGACTTACGTTCGACAAGCTGAGAAGTTGATGGTTATTGAATTATAATAAAATTGTTAAACAACGAAATATTCTTCACACTGAATGTTGTTTACCGAGAGATTTTTTGAATAAATAATATGTAAATGAAAAAAAATATTTCCTGTCATAAAACATATGTTTATTTTATTTGTTTTCAATCAATGATAAACACTTCTCTCGCATATATATATATATATATTCTAGTAGAAGTAAATCAGATACGAAAAAATGGACGAAATACAAGCAAATAGGACACAAAACAAAATTATACATACGTTGCTTGTAATGAAATGATGTATGCTCGTAGGATAAGTTTAATAGGATTGATATTTGAGTCAGTGACAAGATGTACTAAAATTAATACCTAGAAAGAAGGTTTATTAATCATTTTAATATTAGACTTTAAGACATGAGTTACTATTAATTCGAAAATTCAAAGTCTATGTGTCCTTAAGTTTCATGCACCAGGCTAGAAGCTCAGAAAATTTTAATCATTTATATTGAACATTAGAGTTTAATTTTGAAAAATGTCGCTACACCACTGAAAGATTTCAATAAATTTTATTAAAAACCTTTGCGATTTTGAGGTATCATGTTCATATATACACGGGCAGACACACAAAACGCCACCCCATGCCCGTGTGACTGTAACCGTTGCAGTTACTGAACCAGCTGGATGGATATGGGACGGGCAGACGGACAGACAAATCGCCTCCCAGACACTCAGATGTAATTCGAAAACTTTTTTGTACGTATGGAGGTCCTTTTTAAAAAATTTACCAAACGTTGGGTCGAAATTTTTAAAGATTACCTTCTAAATCATATAGGAAGTAAGTGAGAGACTGTATAAAACTGGTCGATGTTGAATATGTAATAATAAAACGGACCTGCGAAAACTGAGTGGAATTGCGAATTTTATTTAAAAAATGATTTGTCAAAATGAAAAGAAAATTTTTGGAATAATATCACTCAATTTCCTATGTATAACATTACATTACATTTAGCCGATTTCATTGCGACTGCGTTTTGAAAAGCGACTGGTAAAAATAAGTGATAAAAAAATTTGAAACCTCATTTATAAAAAAAAAATTCAACTGTTATTTATTTAAAACAAATGGTTGATTTGTGCTTTTTTAAAAATAACTGAAGTGCCAATCATTATAAGTAACTATTTAGTACAACATTATTTCTCCAAAAATCGAATAACACGCACTGGAAAAAACTTACAGAGTTGACAGCTTCCTTTATTAACATTTTGAAATAAAAGCATTCTCCCAAAAATACTTGTACAAAAACACACGATGAAAAAAACTTACAGAATTGAGTGTGTATTTCCTTTATTTAATAGTAAGGGAAAGCATGAGTCTTAACCTATCTTACAGATCTTAAAGTAAATATAATTAAAATAGTATAGATTAAATTAATTTTTCACTATAACGAAGAAGAAAATTCGTATTAATGTTTTGCTGTCTATAATATTGTCCTGGAGGTAGTGTAAGGAATATTTTTAGCCGTAATAATTTAAAAATACAAACTAACACGTTTCTTAGCCACACGACGAAAATCTTAGTTAAAGCTTGTTAATTATCAAATATCTCATTTCATATAAAAAGTTGTTATTTTCATTTAAAATCCAGAGAAAAGTGTTCTATCTAATATCAAACTTGTTCAAATGTCGTTTGAAGAAATATATTCTACGTCATCAATTTAATCTTAAGATTTGCTATCTCATTTAATCGAATTGGCACTAAAACATAAG
Source organism: Araneus ventricosus (assembly GCA_013235015.1). Classification (NCBI taxonomy): domain Eukaryota; kingdom Metazoa; phylum Arthropoda; class Arachnida; order Araneae; family Araneidae; genus Araneus; species Araneus ventricosus. The sequence goes on from BGPR01000456.1 coordinate 504,885, forward strand.
AATGAATTCTTTAAAAAGTAATTTTCTGCAAAAAATATTTTTTTTCATGTTTCTGTCCTGCTTCTCTCTGCGGTTTTTCAATTCTGATGAAAGAACTCCTAAAAAAATTATTTAGCTGTACTCCTATTAAAATTATTATGTAGCCTTTAGTTTAACAATCGAGTTTCTTGTTAAAGTAGCAGCTAAAACAGTCTTTACCTTTTCATATTTTTGTTGAAAAGATGCTACATTTTTATACAATTTTCTATAAACCATTAAATTTTTTTCATTCAGTTGTTTTATAAGATTTTTTTTCGTTTTTAATTTCGGTTGAAAACTTTTGAAAAATAAGACATTTCTTATATAGCATCTTCGAAAACATATTTTCAAATTTTTGATAAATTCAATATGTTTGTGCAAAATTTCTTCGGACATTTTATTATCATTCATTTAAATAAAAGTAATCTGCTTGGAAACAACTTTCGGAAAAACATTCATCTCAATCAAAAGCAGACAATACAAAACGAAAATAAATATTTTCATGATTCTTCCAACGTCACTTCTGAAACGTCAACTCCAAAAATAAATTTTCAGAGTTTTCTCCACCAACTTCAGTCAAACATCAAATTTTCAATTTTAAAGGCGGGAAAAATACATCAAGAAGACAAAAAGTGCTTATCAGTCGCATAATATTCCTGTCAAGTTCAAACTTTCTCCTCGACTGCTATTCAAAATGTTCTTGATGTCATCCTCAAACATGTTTATTCCGCCGAAGATCAGAATGAAGTGAAAAAATAAAAAATATATATTTTTTAAGCGGAAAACCTGTTTACTTCAAAGGGTATCTTGATGAGAGTTCAGTTCTTTGGAATTTTAGGTAAATATATTCTGTCAATATCTAAGCACAGTGATGTATTTCAGCATAATATAAAGACTCGCAGAGCCTTCTTTATCAAAGATAATATATTTATTGAACGTCTCCCACAACACCAACATGTGAAACAACACACACACTTACATCACAAACGTTACATCACTCACTGATATCGAATTCCATGTTCAATTCATCAATATTCTTTTCCGTTGCTAGGCAATGTTAGCAAAAGACAAATATATCGTTGCCATACTATTTTTAAAATCTTTAGAAAAGAATTATGCCAAACGATATTTTTAATTAATTTCTTTTTCAGCCAAACGGTATTACATAGATGGCGCCAGGATCTTTCAATTGAAATTTTCCTTTTTAATAGACATTTTTACCAATTTTCAAATAATATCTAGATAAATAATTGTATTACATTTTTTAAATGGTTTTGACATTTTTAATATAGGTATCTTACTAATTCTTAATATCAAAAATTAATTATATTATATGGTCAATTATGATGTTTCATAGTTGGAGAAATTTAGTTTTGGCAATCTGTGATGTCAAGCTAAGTGGCGGTTTTTATTAAAATTGTTGAATTCTGGTAAGGATAAGTAGAGACACTGATTATTTAATGTTTAATGCAAAGTATGGCTATTTTATTGAATGATATATTTACTGTTTTTAGTGCAATATAATAGTGAAATATATTGTTGTATTACATATTTTTATCTCGAATTTTAGTCCTTTCTATATAGTTATGTTTTATTGTTAGGGTTAGTGTATGATTTTTCTTTCTAAAGTCTTTCATTTTAGGGTAAATTACCCTGTTTGTTTTTTCAACAACTTTACTAACAGGGATGGTTTGTACAGCAAAATTAATGTAACCTGGCTAAAGCTTGTCAAGCCAAAGCTGCTATATTAATTGTTGAAAACTCCATATACTTGGATTGCCTTTTTCAATACTTTTAATAACAACAGAGTTTTTTTACATGTTGACATATAAATGTTTAAACTTAATTTTTTGTTCATGGCATCTATAGTATTTTCAGTTCTTTAGATTTTGGTTTTATTGTTCAAATTATGACTTTTTAGTATAGGATTTGCTTCTTGATATGTCTTGTTTACTTTGTTTCTGTCTGATCATATATATATATATTCGTTACGAATATTACAGCACTGAATCAGTCTACCTGTCTGTTGGTTTCGTGTTCAATGCAAGTAAAGCATTAATAATCACCTCTCTTAAGAAAGAAGTCATTGTAATTTTTTGTATGCGAAGTATACAGCGAATATATTTCACTGTATTGTACTCTTCAAGAATTTCGACCTCTAAATATTGATGAATTTCCACATTTTATACCTTTCCGAGACCGAAAAGAAAACATTACTGGAATTATGTCTGTATGTGAATACAACAACCCAAATACAGAACTAGCAAGACGGATGAAAGTTGGTATTTCACATCAATACTGCAGATTTCTATGAAATTTGGGACGAAATCCGTCTGCGGGGAACTATTCGTTCGGAATTGGAAAGTGCGCATGATTAAGGTTGGTAAGTAAAGTTGCCTCTTGTAATAAAAGATTAAGATCCACTGCCCTTATATAAATTTAGGATAAGATAATTTGCATTGGTTATAGATAATGCATCTAAATACGAGTGTTCAAGCAAGTACATTAAATTTAACGATTCACGCTACTTTCTTTAAAGAAGATAATGTATACCTCCTAATATTTACTTAATATTTATTAACAGAAGTGTAAATATTTTATTAATTTTTAATCTTTTTTAATAAATTTTACTCTTTTGATTACACTTTTAATAAATAATTTTTTGTCTCTTAACCCTTCTTTGCATGATGGTGGAAATTTCCATCATAACATTGAATGCCCAAAAATTATATAAAAGAACAAGTTCACTTTAAGTTGATCGTGTCTGGATGCCTTTTTAATGTCCATTGCATAAAAAAAAACATAGCTGTCAAAAATAAGCAAGTGTCACTATCAGTAAAACGAGCTTGAAGTTGTCATTCCGATGTTTGTTGTAGTTGCAATAAACGTATGATTTCGTTTTTAATTTTGTTTTATTATATTTGAGTTTCTATTGCTAAAAAAGTGATTTGGATGAAAGGTTTGTAACATGTGTTTCTGTTATTTTTAGAGCAATTTCTGAAAAAGTTTGCGTTTAATCTAACTTTGCATGATGATGGAAATTTCCATCATATTGTTTTTTGCTAAATTTATACTATAAATATATACTAAGATTTTTTTAACCATTTTTCCTTTAATTTTGAACATGAATTATATCACCTTGATTTATTTCACCAATAAAGAAAAAATCATGCAAAGAAGGGTTAATTCTTTGATAACCATTCGCAGTCAAATATCAGTTCACGAACAGTTCGGTTTAAGAGCAACTTTTTCACATACAAAACGCTTCGAGTGCCGCACTGTATTTGGAGTTGAGAACTCACAAGCTGTTGAAAATCAACCTTTCAATATATCTGTGGTAATGAATTAATAGGTTTGAGGGTAACATATACCTAACGGGTGTCAGCTAACAGGGATTGTAAGGGGAGCAATGGAGCCTGCTTATCAGCGGATCAGTGGCGTAGCGAGGATAAGTGGCGCTCGGATCATAATAGGATTTTTTCGCCTCCCCCGTCATCATCACTGACTTAGCCCTCCGAGCGGCGCAAACGTCTTTTTATGTTTTCCATGTTCAGTTCAAAAGCGGATAGCTCGTATTTATATGTATATTTCCTTAAAAAATCACGGATAAAGTAGTCTTAAGATTTCAGAGATATAATTAAATACAAAAAAAAAATCGATTCATTTACTTTAAAGGATATGTACTAAGTTTTCTAAATAATATAAATATAGAGCAAAAGTAAAAAAAGAAAGAGTATAGATAAGAAACAAAAGATTTAAACAATAACGATAACAATACACCTTTTTGCGTACTCAACGCAACAGCATCAAGTGATTACATCAACAGAAAATTAGAGAAATACAAGAATTCTTGTATTGAGGTCGGACAAAATTCAGGCCACAAAGGGTATATTTTTGATTTATAATCTTACCCTTGACAGAAAATTTTGTCCATTTTTAGAACCTCAATGGCGAGTGGTCTTCGAGAAATTCCTTCCAATTTGAATATTTTTCTTTTACATTTTAAATTATATTTTATGTTTTTCATAAATATTAATCGTTGTAATTTTCTGTTGATGCAATCACTTGATGCTGTTTCGTTGAGCACGCAAAAAGGTGTATTGTTATCGTTATTGTTTAAATCTTTTGTTTCTTATCTATACTCTTTCTTTTTTACTTTTGTTTTATATTTATATTATTTGTTTCTGTATTATGTTAGAAATAGCCGCATATGCGTCTTACTATATAATACAAAAGAGATTTAATTAATTTATGGCTAATTAATTTATAGTTAATATCTTTGTTAAATTTTGTTAATTATAACTGCTAATTATTTTCTAACCTCACATCTAAAAGTTCCAAATAATTGGGAGCTCATTGTCTAATCGCCCCCCCCCCCGAGGCACAGTATTTGTTTCGCCCCTTCATCGTATTTGACTTAAAAAAGTGCCATAAACGCATTAAAGTTTTGTCATCACAGCCAGTGGCGTACCGAAAGTAAGTGGCGTCCGGAAAATAATATGTTTTTTCTTTTACCCCAGTCGCCAGCATTCGCTTAACAATCGTAAATGGAGCCAGAGGTATGGTGTTATTATTACGCTTCAATATCATATTTAGCCTTAAAAGTGGCATACAAGCAGTGGGTTTTGACTCCGTGGCACTGGCGCCCGTGGACGGGGGTAAAGGGGTATAGGTGGCACTGGCGCCCGTGGACGGGGGCAAAGGGGTATAGGTGGCACTGGCGCCCGTGGACGGGGGCAAAGGGGTATAGGTGGCACTGGCTCCCGTGCCACCTATACCCCTTTGCCCCCGTCACTACACCATTTCAGCGGGTATACTGATGTTTGTAGTGGTGCACGCAAGTTTTAATGAGTAACACCTGAGAACTAAATTAGGTGAGTGGAAGGCTTTTATGGTCTCACACGGCGATATAAAAGGGCGGTTCACATTCAGATTAGGACTTCATAGAGGCCGGGAAACAGTCTGCCCCTTTAGCCGGAAAGAGGGTGAAATAAATCTTAGGAGCCGGGACAAAGACTGCTATTGGGTAAGTCGTTCGGGACCAATATAACGTGGTTATCACGGCTGACTTCTTGAGGTGTATTGGGTTTTCAGAGCTGTAGGGAAAAAGTCTGAATGTTATGGAGGGCATTAGCCAACACATAAAAGAATTCATGTCGTTCAAGTCTTGTTCTTTCACTCCAAAACGAATTACTACATAAATATAGACTTAATAATGTCAATAAGATAATGGTTTACTGCTTAGATGGGAAATTTTTGAATTTTTCAGCATCAGCCACAAATAATTTTTATAAATTCTTTTTGATTCATTTTAACATGAATCCATTTTACACTTCTCGCTAACAGAAATTGCTACCGGGAAAAAAAGTTTCGCTTTACGAAGACTGTACTTTACTGAGCATCGAAAGGAATTTTTCAATCTATATATTTTAAGTTTTATTTGAACTAGTTCAAAGAATTTTTCTTGAAATCTTTCTACCAAAAAAAATTTCCAAAGCAAAGAAAAAGAAGAACGATAACGTGACCAAAAAAAAGAAAGAGGCAAAAAAGAAAAAAAAAAAAAGAAACTGCGAAACTATTTTTTTTTTGCTTTCACATCCTCCAAATGAAAGCGAGAATTGAATTTATCAACTTTCCTCCCTTAATTTACGAAAACACCCGCTTCTCTCCCCTCTCCATTAACTCTCCTCTCCTCTTCCACGAAGAGCAAAAGGAAGAGTGCTTGAAGCATGATGTTTGCCCAATGCCTAAAGGTCATGGCTTACTCTCGGAATATATTCATAGAAAAGACAGCCAAGCATCTACCTCAAGTTCAGATCGATGACGTGAAACCGTCTTGGACGATAACGAGACGTTGCGGATGTCAGAGGAGCACGTCTAATGGTTGAATGCTTCCGGTTTCCGTCCAATCAGCGCCGGGGATAAAAGTCTGTCGTTAGATATCCAACTTGGCGGTATTTTATGGAGACTTTATTGTGATGACAGAGCATGCCATACAAAAAGAGACGTTTTTTGTGGTCTTGATTATGCATTGGAAGGATTCTTTTTATGCGAATTGTTATCTGAGGTTTGGAAGTTCAACTGGTTGAGGAAAGAAACGCTCGGTTAAGCAGGTTTGAAAGGAGGGAATTGTGTTTTTAAAGTGTAAGTTCGGTTTTGTAGTTTTATATTAACGTTTGTGTGGTTTTGTTACGGTATATAATTTCTGAGTTTGGAATTCTTCAAGAAGGAATATTTCATGGTTAACTAAAAAATTGAATACAACCCTTTTCTGTATGTTATCGGGTTGAAGTAACATTCGGCATATGAAATATATTTATTTGTAATCTTATGTTTAAAGCATTGACTCATTATAAGTTTTATAAGAAACTGATACAACCAGGCATAGATTATGGAAAATCATTTCAAACTAGTATCCATTTCGAATGCCAAAGTTTGTGACGATATAGTTAAGGAACTCTAAATGGTTTGATAAATATAGGTTTAAAGGTGACCTGATTGTTGTTATTAAATTGAAATTGATGTCCAATTTTATCAAAATGTTGATTTTTATTTGTTGCTAAAGACCTTCACGTCACAAAACAGCACAAAGTAACGTTGTTACTTTTCAGATGTTACATGACTTGAGGAATACACAGATGTATCATTTTTACATTGTAACACGTGGTCACAAACACACGACAGCTATTGAAGGCATTAACATTTGTACTGCCTTTGTGGGGCATTGTTTTTTAAGTCCATACCTGAAGCTATCACAGTGTTCCTTCTTCGGCACAAGACCATAAAAGCAGGATTCACCCTGTTTTGTTTATTCTCTGGACGGCACAAACACGAAGACACACTTGGATACAAGTACAGACTTGGCCTAGACTAGTGGCGGCGATTGGAAGTTATAAATGCGGGGGCACTTAAGACAACTGAAGTACCGGGGAGTGTAGGGGTAGACAACAACATTTAAAAATTTAGCTGCAAAATGGTAAGTTTTGGATGCTATCTGACAGAACAGGGACGCCATCCATCACCCTTGGCGTTCTTCCTCCCGTCTGTTCTCAACACACTCGTTCACTCAAAGAAGGAGAACCAGAGGTCTCACTCCGCAATTTGATCAGCGCCCCCACTCGCCAACAAAGAGAACTAGCCACTTCGATACCCGCGCCTTTTAAAACGGAACACCAAGGTCGCTGCCATGTTTGTTGTGTTCGATGTCGATCTTCATAAGAACAGGTAAGTTTAAAACTTGTTTCCTTACTTATATCGAAGTAGATTTAAGTTAATCAAAAATTTGCAACATTTAGGTTCACTTTTATAAATAAAATAACGAAGTTTAGTTTTTTTCACGTTGATGTATTCTGGTTAGTTCCTTTGTTGGCCACAGATGGTGTACTGTCTATGTGAAGTGCAATGTTAAAAAAGTTGCCATTAGGGTCTATGGGAGTGAGACCTCTGATTCTTCTTCTCTGTGTCGTTCTCTTTCTCGATCTTTTATTCACCAGATGGCGCAGTTGTTACAACGGCAGAAACTATAGCAATTCTTGGAGGAAGTGTTTCTGGAGATAGTGCGTGACATCCCGCAGCTATTCGCCAAAACACGTGGTTTCAACAGCTAATCTAGCACGTTTCAGACAGACAGTGTGGATCTATCACTATACAGCGTATTCAGCGAGATGACTCGCCCGCACCGTCGCCATCATGGGGCACCAAGATCCCTGCATCTATCTCCATGATGTACTTCTTTTTGACACAAAAAGGGCCTGGTTTACGAAAGCCCTATGGCAACCGACGGAGTCCTCGTGGTAATTATTGCAGTAGTTGCACAAATCTGTGCACGGATGCATTTTTTATAGTGTCTGACAATCTATGATGAGAAGTCGCGAAGCTGGTATTATTGAGGATCTCAAGTCTTTTGATCATTTAATCCATGTATAAAGGAACTTTAAGTGTTTTGTTTGCGTTATTTGTTACTGAGTTACGACCTCATAACTTGGTAGTGTAGCTTCGTCTGTCATATTGGATTGTGAGTTGTTGAGTCCTCGTAAAATTTCATTGAATTCCACCGTTCTACTCATTATCAAATACCTGTTCTTTTCGTTACTGCACTCTCACAGCAGTATTTCGTATTTGCGACTCATATCTCTATATAAAAATGATGAGTCTGTGTATACCTCACCTTCTCTTAAAGTTGATCTCAGGACATTTGCCTCTACCTGTATAGTCATTTACATTAGTCTGCGAAGTCGAATCGCCAGCTTGGTGCCACTTTTGTTTTCAAACATCACAATGCATTCGATCTTAGAACTTACGATCGTATCGTAAAAGGTTTATTCTGGATTTGATTTCTGTTAGAAAACAAAATTGCCCGAAGAACTTTGTTTGAAATTCTTTAGGATAAAAAGCAAACATCATAATGGAAAATTATTTGAAGCAAATGGTACTCTATTAATATAAATTTAAAAAAAATCGATATGCGAAGAAGTGCAGTTCAGTCAAATGATCAAAGTTTGTCTTCAAAAGCATAAATATTGATAATGCATTCAAAACGGCGTATAAAATCAAACTGAAAAAAATATATGAATACAATTCTCGATGAAGAAGGAAGCTATCGATGTTGCAATGTAGATTTGATGGGGATTATTGATATTGTAAAGGTTTCTTTGCAATCGAAGTTCAACGAAGGAAATATTTATTATAACTAAGGAAACAGGTATTTCAAATCTCGAGTAATACTGACTTCACTCATTTGCCTGTAACACGAACATTGAAGATAACTCTAAACTTGACTCTGATTCAACAACGCAGTGAAAAGTCGGATATGTCAAACTCAAGCGATATACGTAAAATACGACGAATGAATTTTATTTTAGAATCCAGTGCAATAATGCAGAAAGAAAACGGACGTGAAATGGTAGCACAGCGCATATCATCTGCCATCTAACAGCTAGAAGTTAGAAGGTAAGCAGAGTTTACGTTTGTCACGTGACTGTGACATCACTTGAAAGACAATAATATCCTAAGACTTTGTAATGCCACAGAACAAAAGACGGAAACTTAAACCTAATGATAAGAGTGAGGTACGGTTTGACTTTCGCTCATTGCAGCGAGGTCTGCACTCTGTATCAACATCTGCCTACTTCCTGTTTTCTCAAAGTGAGTGTCCACCTCACTTATATCCTTATCGTCCCGCAATCAATAACTATAAATATATAAGATGAACAAGATGATTATTGTCCTAGAGTTCGCTTTGTTAACCTTTTTCCAACCCGCATTTCACAATAGAAACAAGAAGAAATCGTGATGCATGCTTTCAGAAAACAGAACAGAGGAATACAACAGATTGCTGCCATCAAGATAATCAGAAATGAAATGATAATGAATTGTAAAGTTTAATTTATATTTTTGCCTAGTCGTACGAAGCTGTTGTAATAACCTAGTTGAGTTTTCAAATTCTTATCATTATTCTTTAATATGACAGCATTTTTTGAGTAAATGTAAGAAATGGGATATAAATCTTTTCATAAACTTTTTCACCTGCGCAAAATCTATCTTACTGATCCTTTCTAGATAGATTGACCCTATTACCTGTAAATATTCATCCGAAACATTTTTCTACTAAACAATGAAAGAAAGTTGCTTATTTCAAAATGAGATAGAAGCTAAGTTTCTACTTTTACACCAAAAATAAATCTAGAAAGAGTCGAAAAACTTTCCTATTAGATATGCATTAAAAGAAACCGAAACAAGCCAATAGACAAACAGACTGATTCGACGCTTCGCTATTAACCGAATCTATTCACTAAAGTTTTGAAAATTTCGCAGATTAAGATACAAGAGAAGGAGATTAAAAACCTTTTGTAATGCGCATGCGCAGAATCACACACCATCTCACAGATCCATTCTAAATAGAATGACCCTATTACCTACAGATATCCAGGCCAAAAGTTTTTACGTTAAACAATGAACGAAAAGGTTTCTTTCAAAAAGAGACACAAGCTCTACTTTCGAAACAAAAATAAATTTAGAAATGACTGAAGAACTCTCGCATTAAGTATAAATTTTAAAACGAATCTGAATGAACGTATTACCTGCAAATATCCACGCCCAAAAGTTTTCTGTTAAACAATGATTGAAAGATGTTTCTTTCAATAAGACCTATAAGCTAATGTTCTACTTTCACCACAAAAATAAATTTAGAAAGAACTGAAGAACTTTCCCATTAGGTATGCATTAAAAAAACGAACCCAAACAATCGAACAGACAAGCAGACTGATTCGATGCTTATCTATTGACTGAATCTATTTACCAAAGTTCTAGAAATTTCGTATTCTATTCAAGCAACTTTTTGAGCTCACATCAAGATTCTGTCGGAAGCAAACAGGTTTTCTGGTTAAAAATAGAGAAAATATTTTATTTTTTCTCTTTATTCGGTTCTTCACCGGAATAGACATGTTTGAGGATGACATCAAGAACAGTTTGAATAGCAGTCGAGGAGAATGTTTGAACTTGACAGGAGCATTATGCCGATTGAGGGACTTTCTGTGTTCTCGGAGTATTTTTTTCCGCCTCAAAACTTGGAAATTTTATGTTTGAATGAAATTTGTGGAGGGAATTCTGAAGACTTACTTTTTGTAGTTGGCATTCCAGAAGTGACGTCTGTTGAGTTATAAAAACTATGAAGAATGTTCATTTTATTTTTCGAATGGATATATTTCTCTTTGAAAAGAATGTTTTCCATTTTAAGTCAATGACAATTAAAAGGCAATAGAAGGCTTATAAAAATGCTACATCATTTCATCAAAAATATAAAAAGCCCCTTTTTCTCTGATGCTACATTATAGAAATTGATGGTGAAACTTTCTTTGTTAAGAATACGGAATACGGTATTTTTCTGAAATTTTTCAATGGAATTCTAAAATTATTATATCACATTTAAAGGAAAAAAATACAATAAAATACAGTGAATATAAAGGAACTAGAAAATCACCCGTCATAAATTGCCTCTTCATTCGAGAGATTTCCCGTCAAATTTGACGTGTTTGTTTGTATATATATATATATATATATATATATATATATATGCAAGAGAAATGTTTAACATTGATTGAAAAAAATAAAATAAACATATGTATTATGACAGGGAATATTTTTTATTTACATATTTCTTTATTCAAAAAACCCCTTGGTAAACAACATTCCGTATGAAGTATTTTTTGTTGTTTAACAATTTTCCATGTCTTGTGTAAACTTCAGATGTCTTTGTGTAAATTTTAACGTTGCCAAAATATATTATCAAATTATATCATCACGAATGCAGTAAATAATCTGATGCATTATGGCGTACAAACTATATTACGCGCATGATATACCATTGACGTGATTTACTACTTTCTATTAAAAAACGGAAATTAATTTGAAATATATGATTAATATAATTTAAAATTTCTCGTTAACTATTCATAATAGCGAGATAAACTTTATATCAATCGATAGCAAATTGTATTTCACTATTTTAGAGCTATCAAATTTGAAATTATAACGACAATTACTTTTTCAAATTTAAAAATACTGAAATTTAGGTTCTCTAACAATGAAATAATGCTGTTTAACTTCTCGTAGTGCTATGGCGCGAATTTTATTGTTGTTGACGTCAGAGCGTTACCGGATCAGTGAGAGACAGATCTGGGCTATTATATTTGTAATTATATAAAAATGTAATTGCTTTGAACAAAATTGAAAGAGCATTTTTAACCCTCTCAATAGTAAGCTTGTTTTTTAAACCGAAAACTTCCTGTTTAGGAATGCCTGGTGTACTGTTTTTTAAAAATTATTTTAAAAGAAATGAAAAACTCTTAAGTGAAATGTGCAACAAAAATATAAGAATGTATGTTTAAATTCGAATTTTTTTAAAAATGAATAAGCAGATATTGAAAGAAAAAGATGATGATTATGAGATCAAAAATAAGATTATCATTTTATTTATATTATATACAGTATTTTATGAAATGTAGTTTAATGCAAGAATTTTTTTTCGAAATCTGAAATGTTGCATTTCAAATTTTTGTTCCAATGGATTTAGTGAGGAACCCCTTTTTTAATTGCTTGATATAATATGTAAATTGTTGCATATTCCTCATGTTCAAGAATGTGTATTTAAATTTTATTGACTACAAAGAGGCTTAGACACAGCAAAAGCACACAATGTTCAAGAAGGTGCATTTAAATTTTATTGACTACAAAGAGGTTTAGACACAGCAAAGGCACGCAATGTTCAAGAAGGTGCATTTAAATTTTATTGACTACAAAGAGGCTTAGACACAGCAAAAGCACACAATGTTCAAGAAGGTGCATTTAAATTTTATTGACTACAAATGGGTTTAGACACAGCAAAAACACACAGTGTTCAAGAAAGTGCATTTAAATTTTATTGACTACAAAGAGGTTTAGACACAGCAAAAACACACAATGTTCAAGAAGGTGCATTTAAATTTTATTGACTACAAATGGGTTTAGACACAGCAAAAGCGCACAATTTATTTCAAATCATTGATGAAAAGAAGCGACAATCTGTCAATTTGAATTAATAGAGTAGTCTTCACATTTGCATTTAAATTTGTAATCAGTAACGATTCATCCATTCAGAAACACGCATCATTGTAAAATCGGAAGCAACAGTAATTTTCTTTGCCTAATTTATGCTGTTCTTACATTTATATGTACATGAAAAATTAGATTCCGAAAGCAAGACTTTCAAATTTTGTTTTTATTAGATATTATGATAAAAAATAATTTAAAGGCGGTATAGATAAGATGATATTTCATAAAGTAGAAAGTTTCATAAAATGTCGATTTTTTTCACTTTAGGTCATAAAAAGTATAAATTATGGTGATATATATCCAGGAAGTTTTCTATCAAAAATTCATAGCTCGATACTTTGCTGGGTGAAGTGTCACGTGACTACGTTTTTGCGCGTGTTTTCATTCGTTTGTAAGGATCTGCAAGAAATATTTTCTTAAGAATTTACAGACTTGTATTAAAATGAAGACATAAAATAAGATTATAATTTTGTTTTGATCTGCAGTAAGTTTTGTAATGCCGTATTTCAAATTTTGAATTTTTGTTTCAATGGATTTTTTCAAAACCCTTTCTTTTTACTGCTTGATATAATGTTCTTAATTTAATGTGTTAGGAATGACTAAATATCTTAGTTACATATCTTTTTGGATGACTAAATCTAGTTATATTAATACAAGAATGCATTCGATATCAAATAAATTAATGTTCATTAACAATAATTTATTTAATACCAAATGCAGCTTTATATTCTTGGTGTTAAAAGTATCAATATTATTAGTATTATAATATGGAAACATTGATTTCATAATTGAAATTTAATTTTAAAAGTTGCTAATAAAATAAGTGCCAGAGTTATCAATTTCTGTTCGGTTTACTTTAGATAAGTTATGCCATCAATATTATGCAGTAATATTTTCTCACCGGTCACCGATTTCCTTGCTTTTTTAACAATGAATCTCATTTTTTAAAGAGATCACGATCAATAATTCAGACGCGAATCAACCGATTTAATATCGAATGATCAGTGGATGAAGAGGAACTCTGATTATTCCAGTTAATCCAAGCAAGCTTCGAATAGTCTAAAAAGTCAATGTTATATTTGAACAATGCCAAACTGTTTTTAGTTCTGGCGATAGATGCACAGGTTAAATAATCAAATTAGAAACGAGATTGGAAAATCGAGAGAAGTTCAGAAACTCAAAGAATCTTTTGTACAGTCTTATTTAACTTGTTTCATGTTTGTGAAGGCGGAATTTCGTAATCGAATTTTTCTCTCAATTACTGATGTGCTGGAATTTTGTGCACTTTTAGTTCCTTGATGAAAATACACTAGTGTAATCTTTTCAGAACTTAATTATCAGTTATTCGATTAATTTGATTAAATTTCCAATCGATACCGTGGCGCCACCTTTTAGTGAATTTGTTAAAAAATTAATTTTAAGGTTCCATAATATTTATAATAAATAATGAATTATAAATTTGAGACTAAAAGTGGAAGATAATTAAAAAAATATCTAGTTTTCGTGAGATTAAGAAAGTGTGTGCTTTTAAAAACTTTTTTATTAAATTATTTCTCACGAACGCTTTTTAGTTTTTCGTAAATCAAGATCACTCCAAGTTTTTAACAAATCGTGGAGAGGGAAAATCTACATTCTTGTTTCAACAATGGATAGAGGCGAAGGAGAATCAACACCTACTCTACCGAGAAAACTTTAGGAATAATGCATATTGTTTCTTCTTAATTTGCACTGCTGTCAGATGATGAATACGACACCTGAGCTGGCACCTAATTCTCGCACCACACCAGAGGGTTGACGTTTGATCCACGACGTCATATTTAACGTACACCAGGCCCACATACAAGACATTTAGCGGAATCGAGTTTCGACCTTGAAAATTTCCGCCCTCGAAGACTAGACCCTACCACAAGTCCATCGCAATCCCAGCAGAACGGCGGAGTTTAGCTGAATTAAAAGCTTGATAAACATTTTTGACTACACACAAATAATAATCTTGATTTGAAGCGTCAGGAAGAAGGCAACTAGATAATTTTAAAATTGCATAACAGCGTTTAATGAAACAATTTATTACTTATATCAATTGGTTAAATTATATATATATATATATATACAAACATAAACAAAACCAGAAACAAATGCAATAACAGTTAAGAAAATACTCAAAATGAAGAAGTGCAATTTCAAAAGAAGTAAACTTTAGGAAAAGGACAAAATATGAGAAAAAAATAGATTTTATAAAAGATTTAAATATGAGGAAAAAACTTCACAAATGCGGTGAATGCGCCAATGCAGCAGTACAACCGTAAAGTGAGAAATATTAATAAAAGAAAACATAGAAAGAAAACATTAAAAACACGTTGTAAAAGAAAAACCAAAATAATAATAAAAAGGAACAGAAACGCCAACGTCCGGGACGCGTCATCAGCAAGGGAAATCCCGAACGGGCGCAAGCATAAAATTCGGTGTTTTCTGAACACAAAACTCTAGCAATAATGCCAAAAAGAGTTTGTTTCCCCGGAACACCGAAACAAAAACCAAAGTTTGAAAAAAAGCAAAAAGTCCAATTGAGAAAGAAATAAAAATATAATAAAAGCCCAAGTCCATTAGAAACAAAACATATTAAACCCAACCCCAAAACCAACAAAACAAAAACGAAGAAAAAGGTGTCAAAACTCACCCAAAAATCCACAATTGAAGAGACAATGCAGAACCACGCGGCACGAACTACCGTTTAAAAGTGCTGACGTGACAACGATTGAAGTGGTTGACAGTTAACTTTTAACGTCACAGTTTTGGAAAATGTTTTACTAGGAGTGAGGAGTGAAGAGTCTTTTGTTGTCAGTGAGATCTTAGGAGCTTTGTTCCTTTTTATTATTATTTTGGTTTTTCTTTTACAACGTGTTTTTAATGTTTTCTTTTATTAATATATATATATATATATATATATATATATATATATATATATATATAATGACAAAGAAATTTTCCCATCTTTAAAATAAATCTTTTTTAACGACAGTTATTTTTTATTTACGAACGAATTATTTCTACTTCAATCCTATGATAAAAAACACTTCTACTCTAACTAGACTCGCAAGAGTCGCAATATTTCTAGAGCCTCAACTTCGGTACTTCTCCCTTTTTGGTATTATAAAAACTCTCCCGCGTCTGCGTAATTTCCTCTTTCGTAATCATGTAACGCACTGAGCAAGTCACGCCGTTTTAGGCGTAATTCTTCATTCCTGACCAGGGCTTTATTATTTCAATAATCTTTTAAAAATCTTTATCATAGAGTACTCTATAACTAATTTGATTATGCCTTACTTCTAGAATAAACAGTTTTGGCCTTAAACAACTGCATCTTTTTTGAATTTGGATAAACACAACATCAATGGAAATGTTGTTTCATAAAGTCGCCAGCATTTCCTCTGTGTGAAAAAAATAATGGATTTCGAGCTCATTCGTGCCATATTAAAGCCTGCAAGTATTAAAAATTAAGAAATTCGGTTGAGTTATCTTTAAAGTATTCTTTCTGCAAAACGATTTCTTCAAGTAAACATCGATGAAATGTGGAAACCTCGTAGATCAATGAAAAAATAATCTCGCCACACCCTGATCATCACTCGTCGCTTACTTCGATGATATAATTCATGTGCAACTCAACCACCTTCAACTTATTTCACTACCGTTAACTTTAAGCATTTAGTTCATCTTTTTCACCATGTATTCAAATCTATTTACAACGGTGCCTTCCAGTAGTGTTCAAGATCTATTCTTCCAAGTGTTGTCCTTCAAGTGTGTGCTGCAATATTTTCACGCCAAAAGTGTCAAAGTTTCGATATCACAGTGGATTACTTTTCATCTAATGCGTCAACCACAAAAGCCATATAAAAATATTTCTACAATAAATAAAGTGCACAAAAAAATGCAGCTGCTAATTTTTTATAAATAATAACAATTTTTGATTGCAAATATTCAATTTAATTATGTTCTTATAAATTATATTTTAATTTTGAAAAATTGATTTTGGTTCATTATGTTTTGCAAATATTTGTTGATTTTTCATTTTATATATTGGTTTCTAAACTTAATGATTAATTAAGATTATCAATTGATTTAAAATTATATTTGAAATAGTTTTGTTTTAAAGGTAATGTGCTAATATCAGAGTTGAGTAAATTTTGAAAATAATCTTGCAGTGTGTGCATATTAAATTTTGAAATTCATGATATTTAGTGTTGAAAATTAAGGTAGTTCATGCTGATATACAAGATGTTTTAAGAAAGATTATTTTAAAAATTTGGAGTATTACGATGCAAAGTTCAGGTTGCAAATTTGATTCATTCCTTGTACGTAGTTTTTTATTTTGCATTATTATATTTTGAAATGAAACTCCTTGCGAATCTGAAAATAATATTTTCACTTTTGATTTTACTAAGAAATGCTTATTATTAAAAAATTACTTATTAAAAAATAGCTTAAATGTTTATAAATCAAAATGTTTAAAATGCTGAAAGAGTTCTAAAATTCCTATAAATTTTATTTGATTCATAAATTAATTTTGGTTAAAATCAGATTTAATTGTGTTGTTGGAGTATGGCAAATAATTTATATTACATGACTTAAAAGAAAAGTAAATAAAACAAATTTAACTGTACTCAGAGAAATTAAATAATAAAAAAAAAATATAATAACGCCAACTCCCTCCATTCTGAGGCCTCGGGAGATCAGTTTTTGTAATCTTTCGATTGCTAGAACAGTTTGTCAGTGAGTTGTGTTATTAAAAAAATAAAAAGAAAGAATTTTCTCAGGAGATTTTGCGATGTGGATTAGCACAGAGTTTGACCATCAAAACCAGAAATGCTCATCTCTGCAGGCTATAATGTCCCATAGTGTGTTTCTTCTTAAACAGAAAATTCTTCACTATATAAAAAATAAATTAAGTCATAATTTCTAATTGCCATACTACCACACTACACTTAGGAACATTTAAATTTCTGAAAAAGAAAAAAATTAAAGCACATTTAAATTTCCTGATTTCTGAAAAAGAAAAAAAAAATTGAAACAATTTATATTTTAGAATTATATATCAATGTTTTTATTCGTTTACATTTAGAGTTTTTAGAGGTATCAAGAATCTTCAAGAATTTTTACAGGAAGTATAAGAGTTTACATTTGTTCATATTAATATTGTTATGAAGTACATTTAAGATTATTTTCATGTTTATGATAAAGTTAAGGGAAAATTTTAGTTCAAAAATAAATTTTAATTTCCTACTTGGGCATCCCTGTAAGATACGGCTGTGTGTCAAGGGCCCTGGCGCACACAGGCGTCTTGCGGGGGGGGGGGAATTGTAATAATCTCACTTAATTTTATTTCAAATTCTAATATTATATATTTTAAAGTCTTAATGTATTCCAAAATCACTTTTCTTAAACTCCAGTTCGTTCTATTTCCCGCTCTGAAGGTATATTAAATCTTTCGTTTTGGCATATTTATTACTAAAAGAATATTTTAATCGTTTCGACGCGCACACAACTCGCGAAATCGGCGACTTATTGCCGCCATGCATTTTCCCTAAAACACTCACGTAATATAGTAAAAATAGCTATTATTCCCTTCACTTTGATCACATGTCTGTCTGTTAAATCCCTACCTGAGAAAAAGCAGGGATTTTCTACTCTCTTTTGGCTTAAAAACTTCAACTGAAATGTACGTACATTCCGTCACTCTCCCATAATAAAGGAAAATTAGTTAATAACTCGGCCTGTGTTTTTTTATTAACGACTACAATAGCGAAAACATTTCATATATATATATATATTTAAACCATTAAAACTCAAATAACATTTTCATCATATACACCTATTAAACCCTTATTTAAAATTAAATATAATTAACAATATATCCTAATATTATTCACACAATGAAATACAGAAAGCTAATAAGATTAAAAACTATTGCTATGAAAAAGCCAATCCAGATACGGAATTCCAACAATCAAATGCGAGTCGACCTGAGGAATCGATTTTGTCACATTATTTCGAAATTTATAGGCACCAACCTTCTGTGAGGGCCAATTGTTGGAAAAAGACAACAAATATAGGAGTAAATCTCCAAAATATATTAAGAAAAGAACGAGAAAATTAACTAAATGCTTACTGCTTCAAAGTCATAGCAAAAAATGCGAAAAGCTAAATACGAATTACAGTTCCGCATTTAATGTGAAAATATTTTAACTAAAATATGTTATATATACTACAGTGAAACCTCTCTGAGCGGCCACCCCTCCGTTCCGAGAAAAACTGACCGCTCAGAGGGGGTGGCCGCTCTGAAGGGTTTTCATTACAATTACAAGATAATTGCTATAATACATAATATGAACAAGTCTGACACATATTTCTTATTTAAAATGAAGTTTGAGACTTATCTAAAGAGAAAATAGTACTTTATTTAATACTTTTTTACATTTTTTGAAAAAAGGATACAATTTGTGACTGTTTTAAGTTTTTACCCTTCTCCGAAAAAAACCATTTTTTCAAGTTTGTTTTTCAGTTTAAAAAGTAAATCTCTAACCGATGCGTTTGTTAAATGGGGTGGGCGAACCCACCCGGCGGCCGTTCAGAGGGGTTGGGTGGCCGTTACTAGGGGTTATTTTAACATTAGGTCTATGGGCCGAAAAATCCGTGCCACGAAAAATTGGCCGTTAAGAGGGGTGGCCGCTATGCAGGGGTGGCCGTTCGAAGAGGTTTCACTGTATATTAAATCATCATTAATAATTAAACTATAGATTATATTTTTTAAGAGCGTTAAATTAACCTATTTTAATTTGAAATTAACATTTAAATAATGACGTATTATCATTTGCAAACTATATATATATATATATATATATATATTTCAATTTTCTCTGATTTCTAAAATGACACATCCTGAATAAATACCATTGCGAATAATAATTCAGGAAGAGGTATGATTTCAAAAGGATTGAAAAAAATTCCTTATATACGAAATGTGTAATAATGCCATATTTCAATTACAGACAAAGAGTTCTTTTTCTATTTTTTTTTAAGTAAAAAGGTTATATCGAATAATCTTTGCGATCTTCCTCTAAACAAGCCAATTCAAGCCTTCAAAGCACCTCCATAACACCGACGTGTTGGCCACCCAACCATGTTCTGACACGGAACGCATTACCTACCATTTAACCTCTCCGAAACAGTGCAGTTTGTGCCCTTTCTCACGATTCACGGCGCATTCGACCAGCTGCCATGATTTCCCGAGAGAGGCTTTAAACTCCGCAGCTGATAATTGTCAGCTGCCTTCTTCCCTTTATTGCCATCAATTACAATCCCCAACGTGTTCTCGTGTAAGGTTTGGGTTAAGGTAGCCATCATGATATATCTCAGAGGGGAGTCGGTTCTAATATCAATGTCTCTTGCTTTTCGTTCTGTATGGATCAGATGGGAGTTAGAATATCGTGTAACTTTCGCTGCCTTTTTTTGTCCTACGAATCGGTCAGTGCTTGTTCCGTAATACAATTCAATGATTTTTAGATGCTCCTTTATTTCTTTGGAAGAATTAGTGAATAATAAATTTCATAATTTGATTCTCTTTATAAAGAATAATATTATCATCTTTCATTGATACTCCGTGCATAGCCGAGTTTTAAAAATGGCGTGTTAGAAGGAAGGAAATTCTTTTGTTTCTGGTTTTATTCAAAGAAATAAATCGTCCCGTAACAGACAACACAATCTATTACGATTTTCCAAGTTTCACAAGAGGAAGAAAAAACTGAATTTGTCTCAACCAGTTCTTATTTTTTGTTAACATCCGGTATGAACATGAGACACCATGTTCAGACCAGATGTGAAGAAAAAAACAAACAACAACAACAAAAAAAACCAGATATATTCGTTATCCATTACGAAAAATTCATTTTTTCCCCTTCCTTTTGTAAAATTGAGGTAAGTGGTTTGTAAACTGTTGAAATGTTACGTGGAGTAAATGAAATTATTGAAAAAAATACAAATGTAAAATATTAATAATATCTTCAGTTAAAAATGTCAACTGCCCATTTTTTCAGTCAGGATTGTTTACCAATTATACAACAAATTCCTTCATGACCGGAATCGTTTTAATTAATTCATAGTTTGTTACAATCCGGATGAACATTGATTATCTAGACGAATAGAATCTTACGATTAATCTGGACTAGACACATTTTCACGCATCAGTAAATGATTGAAAGTAAAACAATATCTTAAATATCTTTATAAACATACATATAATATCTTATATAAAAGAATTAAGCATAAACCCATACTGGAAGATTAAATAGGATGTTTTAAATAAAGAGTTCCATGTTCCCGGAAGCAGCATATACCTGAACTTTTCTTAAAAACCCTGTAAACAAAAAGGTAAATAATAACCACAGTTCCAAAAGAGGAAACAAGTCCCATTAATAGTAAAATGTTAAGCCCACCACATTTATGATGCCCTTTCAACAGATTACAAACTTCTAAAATAACTGCACAACACCAAAAAATTGCCTATCATTCGAAGTTTTGACAAGGCCTGCCAGCAGTCTCTCCCAAATAGTCTAGTTTGCATATTTTCCCATGATTCCATGCCCACTCGACCAGCTGCCATGATTTCCCCAGAGCGGCTTTGAACTCGCAGCTGATAATTGTCATTCCCTTCCCTTTATCGCCATCAATTACGATCCTCTAACGCAGGGGTACCCGACCTTTATTCCCTCGCGTACCCCTTGACTAATCTCTATATTTTCGCGTACCCCCTACTGTCATACTCGCCCCTCCCACTATCCGTCTATACAAAGAAGTTTTTATCAATGATGTTAAGGACCTATGTTGGCTTAACAGTCAAATTACTCGAATTAATAACATTTGATGGACTTATTTTTTATTTTACATTTTATTGCATTTTTGCAATAGCATTAGTTCAACGCCAAAACAAATGAAATGAGTATTGTAATAATTTCGCATTAACTTATAGGTAAGGATGGCTACACACCGTACACACTCTGTAATAATGAACTTTTCAAGTGGTATAGTTACTATATAGCAAGCATTCACTTGGGAAAACAATATTCTGTAATTTTTTTAATTCCTTGTGTTTTCTTGTTTCCTCCATTACCAACTTTGATTTCGCGTATCCCCGACTAGTCTTCCGCGTACCCCCAGGGGTACGCGCACCACAGGTTGGGAACCTCTGATCTAATGCATGTGTTCCCAACCTTTTTTCCCTCGCGTACCCCTTGATTATTCTTTTTGTTTTCGAATACCCACTACTGTCATATCCACCAACCATCCTTCTACGCAAAGAAGTTTTTATCAATAATGTTAAGGTTAGCTTAAAAGTGAAATGAATCGAATTAATAACATCTGTAGACTTATTTTTGAATTTATACTTTATTCCATTTTTACAATAGTATAAGTTCAACGCCAAAGCAAATGAAACCAGTATTTTAATTATTTCGTTCTAAATTATAATAATATCTAAAAATTACACTTCGTAATAATCACCCATTTAAGTGGTATAGTTGTTCAATAGCAAGTATTCACCCGGAGAAATACAATTCTGTAACTTTTTTAATTCCTTGCTTCTTCTTGTTTCCACCATTAGCAAATTTGATTTCCTGCACACCCAGGGGTACGCGGTTGGCAACTTCTGCTCTAACATAACCTGGTGTATGCGCAGGGTCAAGGTGAATGTGCCATCATAAAACATGTCAGTGGAAAATCAGTTCTAAAGTGAATCTTTCCTGTTAGGAACCAGGAAGGGGATTCAATTAGGAAATGAAGCATCTTGTAACTCGGAGTTCCTTTTGCTTTTTTTAGTTGTTTATTGTAGCCCTCTTATTACTTTTTAATGGGTTATAATGAGTCTTATTTTTATTTCGAGACATCGGTGAGATTAGGGACTCATATTTAAATCTTTATAAGTATAATATTATATACTTTAATTGATGTGAGGTTTCTTTTTTTGAGCAAGTGTTTGAATTCTAATCATGGAGTTTTAAAAATATTGTAAGAAAATCTTCTGATATTTACTTTGTTTAAAGTTAGAATTATATAGAGGAAGTGAGACCAGTTATAAAAAGGTTCATCTGATTTTTTACAAAATAAAACATGAAAGATAACTAATAATAATTAATATATCACTTACCTTTTTAAAATAAGTAATGTTTATCAAATTTTATATTAAATTTGTCGTTTGATCATAAGATGTTACCCTCCGGGAGAGTTGATTATTTCAATTATTTAAAAAGTTATTTTCATCCATTGGAATAAGGATTGTCCAGGTATTTAAAAGCTGACGAATTTTGAGGGAAAGTTGGATTTTGAGAGTTATCCAAACTAATGTCCTGTGTTTATACTCCAGAATTTCCTTCAGAAATTGATATAATAAGTTCATCCCATTAATATATAATGATTAGAGAAACTGCAAGTTGTAAATTTAAAAGAGAAACTGAGTATTGCTTTTTGAGTTAACGTGTCCACACACGCATGCAGAATCAGGTACAGAGACAACATTAAAACACTTTTTTGGACGAAATGATGGCCAAAAATTGAAACTCATCAAAATATAGTGGGTGAATTTATCCATGATAAAAATCTCTGTGTATGAAATATGATGGTATCTGTAAAGTAATATACAGATAATAAATTCATATATAAGATACAATAAGAACATGAGCATCGTCTAAGATAATGTAAAAACATTAATCGAAATTTTTAACAAATGACCTTGTTACGAATCTGTAAATACCGCTTCCATGCTATGTTAGTCTTATGGGAAAAAAGAGGGATTCGATGGAACCTAATGACCCCCGACCTTGGCGACAAAATGAATGTTTAAAAAATACAAGAATTATCGTTCTACCTCTATTAGGAATGGAGTTATGGAGATTCTTCGTGAATATTCCATGTGACGTCACTCCTTGTCGCAAAACTATAAATATCGGAGGAGCCCAAACGAGGTAATAATCTCTTTGGAGTTTTGTCTGCAGTGCGAGCTGGTAAGATGAACGCTATTAAAATTGCTGTTGCTGTTATTATTAGTGATTTACTGTTTGTGTTGCTAATTTGTACAAGTGCTGATTTTCTTGTTTTCTGTGCTTCGTGTTTTCCGGAATCCGTACACACATAGGAGGATTTTTTCGTCCTTCAAATATCTAAATTTAAAAAAATATTCCTTGACTTCGGGTGAATGGACCGACGTGGGTTTGAAAAATTAATAAGAAGAAATTCTCCGTAAGAATTAATAAAGATTAGGAGGTAATAGAAATATTGAAATTCAGTGTAATATAAAACAACTGAAAAAAGGGGTAGAAAAAAGTGATAAACATAGAAACATTAAACCACGAGTATAATCTAAAGGAAAAGATTGATTATATATATTATTTGATAGAGATTATAAAAACAAAAATAAGTTAATTTTTCTATGCTATGTATGATGAGCTTCGAAACAATGTATTTGCGAAATATATTTTTTTAAAAAAGGATAATTCTGCTGTTTTCCTTTTTTATTCCTTATTTCCGTGGATTATTTTTTTATTTTCGAAACATATATAAAGGGAATTTCAACACGTAGTATAAAAGCTCCTTCTTGTTATTTCCATACAAATGAAAAAGAAAATATGCTTTTAAATATAATCTATTTATTGAGTATTGGCATGGAATATATTTCAAATAGAAGTTTTAATTAGAATTTAAAATGAAACTTAATAAATGTCTATGCTATAAAAAAAGAGAGAAAATGCATTCCCCAGCTTCTCAAAGGATATCAAGTTTTTTTTTAATCTTTAGAGGAAAAATGGGGAATTTTTTAAAAAACAAACATGAATGGGACTTCTTACGCCTTTTTAAAAACAAAACTTACTGCGAAAAAAAATAGAATCTCGTATTCCAGCCATTTTCAGTTGTGAACTTTATTTTTTCATTATTATATTAAATTAATTGCTTTTCCTTATTCCTTTGTTTGATAACATCGACAAAAGGTTTGCACTGAATAGAAATTTAAAACCAATTATTTCGGGAACAGAATTGTATACACAGAGGAATTAAAAATGTGAATAGATAACGCTTGATAATTTCATTTTAAAACTACATAGTTTGCTTTTGATTCATTCTCCAATTAGCGTTCATAGATTGGGTTTTTATTCATGCACAAATTATTGCTTCAATAAATTTAATTTTTTCTTAAATCTTTGTTTTGCGAGTATTCTTTATTTGCAATAAATAATTTAAATCCCACAGTGCAAGCTGTTTTCAAAAGGGTCTCATTTGTTAAGAAATATCCTGAAAAGAAATTTTGAATAATATTTTGAAATAAACTTTTAAACAAAAGGAATTAGAATTATTCTCACACATGATAAATTTTAAGCTAAATCAAATAAAAAGCATAACAATAGTCGACATCATATCTGTTTTAGATGTTGCAGAATATAGGTTTGGGAAATTTGTTACTTTACCACATTAAAATTCATTTTAAATCGAAAAAGTGTAGTTCAAGTACTGAAGGTAAATATTTGAAATAGTAAACATCAAACCGTTGAATTACCGTTTTGTTTAAATTTTAATAATGCGCTCACTGAATTTTTCAACACTCGTTTATGAATATTTCAATTATAAGAAAAAACTGATATTTACATAGAGAATAGTAAAGCTGATATATTTACCAGAAGTATAATGCAGTCGATAGACTGATATGCTTAAATTCTACGTTTCTATCTGAAATGGTTCAATTGAGTTAGCTTATTATTTTGTTTTCAGGAAAGCCTCGATATTTATATTTCTTTGCAATTCAAATGCGTAATCAAACATTTTTTTTCAGTGTTTAAAGTAGTATTTGTTAATCGAATATAAAACACAATGTGCGTGCAATCCTTCTTAATGCATGGAAAATTCGTTCCGAAATGTATCGAAACCGTACTGTGGAGGTATTTCTGAATACATGGGAGTTTGTTATCCTTTTTGCACTGAGTTACATGGAAACAGTGTTGCTAGAATGCTCTAATTCTAGGGCATTTGTCGCAATTTTCAGGCAGCGTTGAATGGAAACGTGTTGTAAGATGGTCTTGTAAGAGACTGCACAATATTTATGAATTGTAACAGAAATATTTTTCGGCCATTTAAGTATAAAGCATGTTAGAAACTCAACTTTGGAATATGAAAAAAAATAGTGTAAATGCGGAATAATATTTTTTGCATTGTAATTATTAAAGATTCCAACTCTTTTCCTGAAGAAATTAGCATTTGAGTGAAAACGCTAGGAAGTCGAACACGAACTCATTTTATTTCCATCTTTTACTTCAAAACACTTTTTAAAGAGCTGTTTTAAACTTCAAAATTCAACTTAAAGTACAAAAAAAAGCAAACGAAACTCTGAATATTCTCTCAAGTGAGTTGAGTTCATTTTTGCTTTTTTGGAATTACTTACATTTTAAGTCGAAAGCAGAGTTTTGGATACGACTCAGAATAAAGCTTATTTTTTTCAAGAAATTACTTATGCTAAATTACGATTATTTTCAAAAAGTATATGTAATATTTGCTGCTAAAGTGAAATAAAATCTTTATAAAATTGAAATTTAAAGATCATTTTTTAAACGAGCCTACAAATATAACATAATACTGGCAAAGTTTATATCGACATGTTGAACTTATTAGTCGAATAGCCTTCAAATCTTCAGTGAATTTCGGATCAACGGATTCCTTTCCTAAATATATGATAACGGAAAATGTAAATAGTTAACACAATGAGAATTGCATTTAATTCATAATATCCTTTTGTGTAAGTGTCCCTTTAACCGAACAAAAAACTGTTTATATCCAAAAGTGAAATAAAAAGGATAAAAAAATGAGATCTACAGTACTGAATGTCTCACTTCTCGAACTGTTTTATGGATTTATCGACTGAGTTTAGACCCAGACATTGGTTTGAAAGATATGAAATGTTCGATCATAAAACTTAACCAAAGAACTGCATCTTCTAAGGAATTTCGATCATAATAGCAGATGCAAATATGAAAGATTGTAATAACTGTCTGTTTGTGGACATACAGGAATTTTTACATATATATTGTGAAATCTAAATTATACTCTTGGAGCTACAAAAACCCATTTTTATCATAGAAGGAAGCTATCCAGACAACATAACTATCTCATGAGCTTGTATACTGTTGATGTTCTGTTTTGTTGATGATTCATGACATCTGTCTGATTTACTTTTTGGAAAAAATATGATCCGAGAGAAAGACATTTCCTTAGACTAATAAAGGAAGATTCAATAAATAAGAAAAACGGGGTAGATAGTCCCGTTATCTCAATTTATTCAATATTTTATGAACAGATCCTGTAAAAATAGCAGTAGAAAGGCTTCTTGAATATAGAGCCAGCTACGCCTAACTGTATAAACTTAGTCCACATAGCATAAATAAATAACTATTACCAGATGCAAACAAAAAAAAAATGTACAACACGAAATTTTTATTCTGTAAAATAAATAAATCTTTTACTTATTCGTCGAATTAAACATACAGAAATACTATTTTAAATATAATTTGTAAAAGTCAATTGCAAGACTTTATGTTCCATATTCTGAAAATCGTTTTCCAAATATTATTTTAGATGATCTTGTCGGGAATTTGTAATGTCAAGAAACGAAGTAAAATTATTATTTGCACTTTGAATCTGTCTTTCCTTACTTTTATATTTTAAGTTTCCATCCCTTTCCATTACATATCCCGGGGACATATTTATTGGGTATACAAAGCATTATGGCAAGCGACATTATCATTTTTACTTTTCAGAATGTATGTGTGAATAATTTTGTAAATATATAAACATTAAATTCCATTACCAGAATTCGAATGTTATTTTGCATCCCTTTTACTCGTCGGGTAAAAAAAGACATTGAGATGGGAGGACAATCTCTACCTATCGCGTGCCACTATGAATTTGCGAACGTAAGAAATGAAAAGAGATATTTAATAATCAATGAACATTAACTAAGCTTTTTGTTTCATTCCAAAGAAATTCGTCAGTTTAATACTTGTAAATCATAACGCTTAAAAATTTCAAAATGTGCCTTAGACTGCCTAAGAGGAAAATATCATAATGGACCAATAAAAGCTTTCATTCTTATGTTTTATGAGTAGCAAATTCAATCAAATTTTGTTTGGAAAATACATTTGCTTTAAGATTTGTATATATTTAAAAAAATAAGGGTAAAGTTTTAATTTTTCCTCTCATTCTCTTTAGTTTTGAACTCTGTAAAACCTGTTTCCCAGCGAGTATATTTATATTGCTCAAAAAACACTCAGAAATGTTGTTTCGAGCGGTGGACGTCTCAGTTCTTTTTGAGAAACTCAAACGAACCGTTCGTTTTAAATAAATTACAGTTTGGAAGAAATCACCAGAAATTACTGATTGAACGAAAGGGCTTAAAATCTCCCCGCCCATTGCTCCTAGTTGCTTTATAAAATATATTTATAACTACAGTAATATATATACAAGGGTATATATATTACCGTTTATACAAGGGTTTCTTTCCTGGGAATCGTAAAATTTTCATACTTTTTGCATTCCAGGGAACAAAAAGTTGTAAAATTATTCAGAAAATTACCTCTCAAGAATGATATTTTACAAAGAGCACTTGTTAAAGCAGAATTTGGCCGTGAAAAGATGGTTTGGTTAGACATCGAAACGCGATAGAATATTTTGTTGGCAATGCTTGAAAGACTTTTAGAAATCAAATCAGCAATTTCAAAAGCATTCATTTATATTCAAGAAAATTTTTTTTTCTAATGTAGAATTTGAAACTCTGATTGCAATCGTAGCAGGCTTGAAGCCAGTAAAATTTAGACTAGAAAAACTATGCAGTCGAACTGTGACTTTCCTAAGTGCCGAACGCGTATTTGCTTTCATTATTGGAGAGTTGAACCAACAAACTCAGAATTTGCTAAGAATATGAAATGTTCTCTGATCCAAAGAATAAGTGAGAGACGCAATATTCATTTAGTTGGATTAATGTGCATTATCTAAATTTTGGGAGGAAGTATGATGCTGCTGCAGTCACTGTTGATCTTTCACGTTTACCAAATAAAAGTTCTTTGATTCAACCATCTAAAATAATTATGACAAGCCTTTTTTGAGAGGAAGACAAATCACTGCACAGCTCTTCGCATTTTGAAGAAGAGAGCCAGGAAACTTTGGAAGATAAATCTTTAACGTTGTATGAAAAATTAGAAAAAGCGATCCACTCAAAGACAAAGGCCCTACGTTGTTCAACTAGCGAGAGTTCTAGCTTGAGCAAGATAGTGAAGCAAGCATTTCAGTTATTTGACCCAACAGAAAAATCGATCATCAAATATTATAAAACTGAGTGAAGCTTTGAAAACAATTCCTCCAACATCAGATGAAGCTGAGGGGGCATTTTTTTGTGCCGGGTCGTTCATAACAAAGCTAAGAACTTTGCTGAATGATAAAATCATAGATTTCTTATGTTTTCTTCAATCATACTTTGAAAATAAACAGTTAATAAATTTTATTTGTACTTTTTAGCTCAATGTATAAAGGATTATACATTTTGGTTTTTATGAATATCCTTATTTTGTAAATATTATTGATATCAATTAAAAATAACTAATTTTTAGATTGTCATCCTCGTTAATGATTGCTATGTTCCCGGGATTTCCCGGAAATTCCCGGGAAGGGAAAAAGGCCGGGAAATCATAAACCCTAGTTTATACGTCTTTGAAGGGATTGACACAAAACGACGTATAAAGGAAAAGGCGTATAATCGAAATTTTAATATAAAACTTAGATTATTTCAAATTTAATGCCACTAGTACAAATTCATTTTAAAAAGTAATAATTATATTTTAAAGATATATAATTTTTTTCCAAAATTAAGCCTTTCTCATAAAAGTGAGAAAAATTATACTTTTATTGAAAATTTTTTTTTGCGCGTATATTCGAAGCACTCAATCATCACAATGGTTACGAATGAATCGGGACTGTGAAGAAAGGACGTATAAATGAGAAACTGTGCTTTACCGTATATCTATAGATTCAAACTCTTTTAAATAATGGATGAAAAGTTTAAAATTTTTCGTCCGTTTTTTGTGGCATTTTCCCGATGGTGCTCAGTTTATTGCTAATTTTAATATGCACTCTAATATCATTAGTTTATACTACATGTAGTAAATAAACAATCACACCTTTTCGAAAATTGTTGGAATAAAGATCTCTAATGAATAAAAATGGCTGATTTATATAAGGTTAAGTTTTCTTTTTTGAAGCGGAAACTTATTCCTACTTGTTTTTCAGCCGGTGAAAATCATTAGTTATTTCGTTTTCTACTGAGAAACCTTTAATTTCAACAGTTGCCATTTATTAACCGTTGTTTGCTCCATACGAAGCACGAGAAAACGATTTTTTGCTAAAAATTAATACATAAATTAATTGTGTAACACATAATAATTATTAAATTTAAATCAAACAAAAATTCCAGAATGAAACTTCACAACAATCTTTATCTTGAAAGAAAATTATATCGCAAATCTCTGTCTTTATATATAGTTCACGTCATCATTAATGATAAAATTTGTGACTTAAAGATCTGGCATCGTTCCGTTTTATTCGGAGTTTGATGAAAGAGAAAAAAAATTTTACCGCGAATGTGTTACCACATTATTACATTGAATGAATAAAGAAAGCATTTGCACAGCAGAATGTGCCTATATCTCTGAGTTCCAGAAAAGCAGTTGAAATTTAGTTGATTACAAAACTTAGTGAAAGGATGCAAATTGTTTCAAATTGGTGAGCATGGAAATTTCAATCCTAGAATTTTAATTTAAATATTTAGAGATGCGCTTGGATTTACATTTAAATCTGAACTTCGTAGGAAAGCATCCACTCAGAAACATTCATCATAAGAGAACTAGAATATGAAGCAGTTTATTTGCATAATTTATTCGTTTCAAACTAAGTATAAGATTCAGAAAGTCAGGATTGCAATCCGTGTTTACATTTAATATTATAATCAATAGTTCTTTAAAGGTAGGTTTGCTGAAGATACTATACTATTTTATCTCTTATAGGCAACCAGGACAGAAACGCGTTTTATAACACATAGGCTTTTATTTTTCAAAATCTATATGACATTATATTGAAAATTTCCTGACTTGCACTCGGCACACATATATAAAATAAACATTATTTTGTTTCTACATTTTGTGGTTTTCTTAATAATTAAAATTTAATTTAGGAACGACTCTTAAAATTATGAAATTTCCTAATTTTGTTATCGAAGGGGAGTTATTGAAAAATATCATCTTATTACGGCTTATTAAAACGGTCCCAACTGATATGCCAAATGTCATTAAGATATAAAGAGTCAAATTCTTATACGCTTAAGCTTGACAAAATGCTATATATTATGTTGATTTCAACATTTAAATAATTATCTATTCTTATTTTTTATATGACAACTAACATATTCGTGCTTATTTTTGTCGAAATATTCACATTATAAAATTGGAAAATTGGTTTCATAATTGAAATTTAATAGAAAATAACGGCTTGTAAAATGTATGCTTAAAATTTAAATTTCTGGTCTTTGATATGTTCTCGGTTACCTTAAATAATGAAACCCGCAATATTATGCGGTAGTATGCATCCCGATTACCGATATTATTGCGTTTTAAAAAAATGAATCTCGGTTATTACAAGATAAAATTAACTTGATAAACAGTAAAACTGTAAATAATTCCATTGATGTCCGACAATACGCGAATGAAAATACACTCTAATTATACGCGATGATCTAATTATACGCTTCGAATAGTAGAAAATTCGATATTATTTCTCGATAATGTCAAACTCTCTTAGTGATGGCAATCGACGCTTAGATTCGCATAATCAACAAACATGGGATTAAAACGTGTGTGAAAAATATAGAAGCACATACAGAATTTAAATCAATCTTTTTACTGTTATTTCCCATAAAGTGCTCGATTTTCCCTAAATCAGATATAATTGTAATGAACGGAGAGGAAAAATCAACATATTGCTTCAACTAAAGATAAAAGTGGGAAGAAAACGCAAAAAAAGGAATGAAATCCATGGTGCCGAAAGAGTTATAATGTCGATTTCCTTTGCGACTAATTTCTGTCACCACTGATTAAGAAGGGGGCAGGGGAAACACCGGCGTCTGCAAAATCGGAAGCGACCTGAAAAACTTTCCCGATTACTCTGAGATATTAGGTTTAGCAATAAGCAGGAGGAAGAAGAAAATTGAATTGAGCTTAATTTGAACGCAAGATAGGAGCGTTTGAGGAAGTGATCTATTACAGGCATTAACAGTTTAATTTCATATCTACATATTAAAAATCATGCATCGTTTTTTATGCAAGGATCAATAAATGCATCTAGGCCTTAGGATCTTATGGAAGGCTTGGGCTAAAGTTGGCTAGGCTAGGATCTTATGCAATCTAGGGTACTAAATGAATACCATCGATGGACCTTCTTCTGCAAAAAGTGCTTCATGAACGTATTAAAAAATATCATAATTTTTTTTAAAAAATGATAAAATCGTGTTTCATTTAATGCCACACTGCCCTTTTTGAAATAAAACCAGCATTGCAACGCCCATCTAAAATAATAAAAATCTCCAAAGCATTTACCGATTCTCCGATGTGTTTTCACCAACGCAAGTTGTGCCAAGCTCATTCAATCAACCTATTTTTTAAGTAAATGGTTAGATCGAATTATCATAGTGTCTCCCTCCAGGTGAATACATGCCTTCAAAGTACCTACACAACACTAATGTGTTGCTAGCCCTCCCGTGTTTTGACACGGAAGCATTACCTACCATTAACCTCTCCGAAACAGTGCAGTTTGTGCCTTTTCTCACGATTCACGGCTCATTCGACCAGCTGCCATGATTTCCCGAGAGAGGCTTTAAACTCCGCAGCTGATAATTGTCAGCTGCCTCCACCATTCGTCCGTCCCTTTATCGCCATCAATTACGATGCCCGAACAGAGCCTGGGAGCTGGTTGTAATGTCAGTATTTCTCACATTTTTCTCTTTTTGTTCATATTGAATCAGTTAGAGGTTGAGGTATCGTGCAGTTTACCGTGATTTCTTCTTCTCGCTTTCGCTTTATGCCGCAACTGGATGGTTATTATTTTGTCTTACCTTTCATGGACAGAATTTGTGAATAAAAAATATTATAATTTGCATCTTTTTATAACGACTGATTTTGTCTTCTTCTATCGATAAAATGTTTTGCGTGAATGGATCAATTCTATAACTGACATTTTTAGAATGCAATGTTGGACGAATCTATGCAAATTCAATCGTCTTTAAATTGAATTATTGAGCATATTGCTAGTGAGATGTTACTGA
>BGPR01000456.1:539077-571502 GCA_013235015.1 Araneus ventricosus
TAAAGATATATCTCTGTCCTAAAATATTTCTCTATATATCTACAATATGATCATAAAGTATTCTATAACTTATTTTATCTAGAGAATTAATATAACAACCTTTCAAAAATATCTAGCTGAATTAATACAAAGTGGAACAAACTATAACAATATCTACCTGAATTCTCATAAATTCGTTTAGGCGAGAGAAGGCGACTACAGGCTCCTGAAAGGTCGAAAAGCACGATAATCATTTTTATTTCAAATTGACGTGAAAAAGTGGAGAGCTATTTATTGTTTCTCTGTCAAAATCTCAAAATATAAGTTATGATTTTGTTTAACCGTAATCTAATGATTAAGTATAAAGTTAAAATTTAGGATTTCAAAAGTAATATGAGATTAAAATTTTAGGTAAAAGTTTAATTTAATCTAAAAAAATTGTTTAAATTTTCTTTAAATGGAAGTTTTATTGAATTTAGTATTCTATCAATTCAGAACCGTGTAAAACATTCTGTTTCACCAAACTGAAATAATTATTTATAAAAATGAGTTAGATCAAAATTATTTCAACCAAGGGTATAAAGACGACAACAGATCGAATGAAAGAACAGTTTCTTTACCAACCCGAAAAAAGTTAAAACATTCATATTTTAGTCAAAGACATTTATAAAAAACTTGAAGAAAATTTGCATCCTAAACATTAACATTTGAAAAAATGGGTTAATCATTTTGCAGAAAATATTTAATTTATGCTTCTTATGCGAGGAAAATCTCAGGACCTAACATCATAGATCTTGCGCGTCCAACTTCAAAAATTATTTTCTTTTGCTTGTTCGATATATTAAACATTTAATTAAATAAAGGCTCTTGGTGTAATTGAAAAAAACTCTTACGTGTAATTTAATTTATGAAATAGGATTAGAAAAAATGCACAAAATAACAATCCATTTAGTTGTATATTAAGGATTAATAAAAGTTGTTACTAAGAGCAATTTTCCATAAATTCTTTTAGCAACCATGGTTTATTACGACAACAAAACAGCTTTTAATTTAATTTTATTATTAGTTAACAAAATGACGACATGTTTTTAAATTTTTTTTTCACCAACTTCTAATGTAAGAGGAATTTATTATTAAAAAACATTTCTTCAGTCGATGACAATTCTCATTTTATGTAAGATAACTCCAAATAGCTTGTTCTGTCTAGTTCTTGTAGAAAAAAGTCCGCTTCAAGTTCTAGGGTCTTTTTCTAAAATCTTATGGATAAAAGGAATGAAGTCGCATAATAATTAATAACCAAAATTTATTTCAGGAAGTATTCTTGACTTTTAAATTCATATTCAAAAACTTATTTCTTAAAATATTCTATTCTAAAAATGTCATTTAATATAATGCTTATAAATAGGAAATAACTTTTTTACGTTCCATTAGCACCTTATGTTTCTTTAACCATTGGAAAAAACTACCTGGGATGTATGGATGAGCATCAAGTTAATCAAGTTACATATACACAGTTATACACAAATTATATACAAGCCTGATACAAACATCAAGTTATGGCTCATGTTAGAAAGTTAATAACTAAATTTAAACCATTATAATGGGAATATTCAATTAAGGCAGTGGTTCCCAACCTTTGTGGTTATGCGGACCATCTGTTGTGTAAAAAATATTTTGAGACCCACTAATTAAATATACAATTAAAAAAATGGAAACTGAACTAAAACTAATTAACTAAAAAAATGGAATGGAGTAGTTATGACAATTTTGATTATGGTTTGAATTTTCAGGATTTTGTTTATAACTATATTTGATATTATTTACTATATATATAGTAAATAATATCAAATACAGTTATAAACAGAATCCTGAAAATTCAAACCATAATCAAAATCACTGTATTTGATATTATTTACTATATATATATGTTACCGTTAAAGTATGAAATCCGTTATTCTATAGAATACCTAGTTATTCTATAGAATACCTAGTTATTCTATAGAATAACTGATCAAGTCAGTTAAAGTGTTAAATAAACTTTTATTTTACACTTTAACTAGTTATTCTATAGAATAACGGTCCACGCATCGTTAAAGTGTAAAATAGCCGACATGATGCAGCCTGTTTGTTAGTCAGATTGGTTATTTGTATTTTCAGCATCTGAAGTGGGCGCCGGGCAAATTTTTTAACTTTAAAAACATCCTACGGCTTCTCTAGTAGCGGGAGCCGGAACCTAGTAGCTTCGCTAGCTCATTGAATGTAAGGAATCTGCGTTTTTTAAATACTCACATGAAGTAGGAAAAATGTTGCTCGCGATGCCTGCGGCATCTGAAGTGGGCGCCGGGCAATTTTTTTTAACTTTAAAAACATCCTACGGCTTCGCTAGCAGCGGGAGATGGAACCTAGTAGCTTCGCTAGCTCATTGAATGTAAGGAATCTGCGTTTATAGTGGAATTTGTCCATAACTTCGTTCCTAATAGAGATACCGAGACAATTCCTGTATATTCTTGAACCTTCATTTTGTCGCGAAATTCGCCAAGTTGCCTAAACAGTCGCCAAGTTTGTCGACTGTCATTGACTTCCTTTCAATACGTATTCCTGTAAATCTCTCTTTCCAACTATAAGAATAATATGGCAAGAAAGCGACATTACAGTTTTATGACACTGTTATAGTGGTTTTAATTTTCCATCGGTTATGGCTGATATGCAATCAAAAGTTATAAAAAAGCAGACTTGTTTTATGTCAGAATGTTTATTTTACACTTTAACGGCCTGTCATTAGTTATTCTATAGAATACCTAGTTATTTCATAGAATAACTAGGTAAAGTATGAAATAAATAATTTATTTTACACTTTAACTGACTTGATCAGTTAATCTATAGAATAACTGAATTATACGCTTTAACGGTGACATATATATATATATTAAAATTCAAAACATAATCAAAATTGGCATAACTAATTAAGACCAAAAGTACTATTAAAAACTAAGTCAGTAAATATTGCAAATAGCCCTAGAAATATTATATATTTCAAAAAATGATATGCACGTTACTATCAGTAATTAGTAAAGCTTATCGTTTATTAAGCAAAAAACGAGTGAAGACTCTTGAAGCTCTCCAGACTCAGGCACTTGTCTAGCTTCCCGCAGCCCACTAATGCCTATAGGTTGGGAACCGCTCAATTAAGGTATATCATGCATTTGATTGTCCTTCTAGGCTAAATGTACTTTCTCTATAAAAATATTAGACTTGCAAAATGTGATATGTTAGTTGCGCGTATTGGAAATGTCAATCAATATTTAACTAATCATTTTCCAGTGTATTAAGGATTGCTTAATTAATATCGCAAATATTTGCTTTGAATAACTGAAGTAAATTTTTTTATGCTCAATATTAGCGTTATGAGAAAAGAGACAGATTTAAGAAGTCTAACAATTTTTTGCAATATCAAAAGATGAACATGGTTTATTTTGGCACAGTTAAACGATGTCCGGAACAAAATGCCATTTAGTGGATATTAGTTTCATTATTACAAACTGCACGTTAAATGTGCGCAGTTGGCTATGAAAATTCGAACCAAATCCAATCCTTTCAATAAAAACTGTTTTTGATCTAATTATTTTGTTAGAACGCCACAGGTTAATGTTTTCTCAACGGTTTTGCGAAAACGTTTGTATCTTAAAATTTGAATTTAGGACTTAATTCCCCATTGTATAATTGTGTACTCTTAATATTTCGCCATTTTATTCAATTTCTCGTAGAATTTCTAATATGTGCGAATCAATCTGATTTTTTTATACATTTTCATTTAACTCGATTTTTTTAATGTTTGTAAAAATGGAGTTTTGGAATCGATTTTTCATTCACTTCCTGATGTGCTAGAGTTCTGAAAGTTTGAACACTTCTTCATGACAACTATTTTAATATTTTAGACTTAAATTAACACATAATCGATTGATACAATTAAATTTTGGTTCCACACCAGTGGCACCACCTGGTAGAGAATTTTCTAAAAAAATGATTTCAAAATTATATAAAATTTATCAAAACGAATTATATATTAAAAAGAGAAATAACGAAAGTTAAAATTATTTTACTTTTTAGTGCACTAATAAAAGTATGTTCTTAAAAACTGGTTTTATTAAATTTATTTTGTTTAGCAATAAAGCAAACAAACAAAAAAATACAGCACAAATCTTTCCAGCTCCTCTTCATTTAAAAACGAGTTCTTTATGAAAACTTGTATTGTGATATCGAAATTATTTTATGCACATAAAGAATATCCTCCAAACAAAGAATTAAGGAAATTGAGATGCATTAAAGCAATAATTCATGCATTAATAAAAACTTAATTTGCGAACAGTAAATCTTAAACGAATAAAAAAACAAGTTATGTTTTTAAATGAAATTATTATGCGCTAGCTATTTATGTTTTTAATTCTTCTGTGTAAACAATTCTTTTCTTGCGATAATTGGTTTTGGTTTGGTTTTCAGTAAGACTCTTTTGTCGAAAAATGTTCGATGTTATTAAATAAATAACTAAAGAAACGAAATAAATTAGTAATGAAAAAATAAATTTGATAACTCACAATGACTAGAATGAGTGCTTCCGCTTTTTTCATCTGAAGTATTTTTTGAGGGTGTTGAAAATCCTATTCACATTTGTTTATGCATAATTCATCCTTATTTTTCTTTATTTATTTTTTGAAGATGACAGAGAATTGCATATCCTTGGAGAAACGAGGAGCATCATTTTCTCTCCTGCTTTATTATTCAGACATTTATTAAGTTTCATTTTTAATTCCAATCAAAATTTTTATTTGAAGCATCTTTCATTTCGACACTTATTGAATACGTGCTATTTAAAGCATATTTTATTTTTGATTGGGGAAAAAATAACAAAAGCAGCTGCAATGATGAAGATTCTTTAGAAATTAAAGAAAAATCCACGGGAAAACGGAAAATAAAAATAAAGTTATCGCCGATTATTATTCCTATTGTTCTCGCATAGATTGCACGGTTTGTGGGTTATTCATATTATTATCATTTCACTTCGTTGAAATTGTTTGAGTAATCAAACGACAAGAAATTTCGTATTCGTTTGAACTGAGAGTGTGCATAAAGAGCAGCGACGTGTCATAAACCAGTGGTCCCCAACCCCCGGGCCGCGGACCGGTACCGGTACGTGGATCAAATGGTACCGGGCCGCCCAAGGAAAAATTAAATTATTTCCATTTTTATAAGCTTTTATTCAACTTGACTGTCTTCCTTCAAATCTTGTGATCGATTTCTTACCCCCAGATGGAACCGTCTCGTTGAAAAGAAGCAAACTCTGGGTTCTCATTGATTTAGCGTTCTAGTGAGTTAAAATGTTAAATCATTTTATATTCATTTTTTGGTGTAACTGTATTTTATTTTGAATATGCTTAAATATTTGTTTATTAAAAAAGCAATTATTAAACATGTTTTTTAATGTTTAAATACAATACTAAATTAAAATTATTAAATCAAAACAATCTAAAATATAAACAATCAACGTCCCCCCCCCCAGCGGTCCGCGGTAAAATTATCAAACGTTGACGGGTCCGCGGCAATAAAAAGGTTGGGTAACACTGTCATAAACAACATGTGTTGAAATAGCTACGACATATCATAAACAACAACTGAAATACAGTCGCATCATAAACACAGCAGTCAATGTTTATGCTATAATTGCCTATGTTTATTTAGCGATTATCAATTTATTAATTTTATTTATTTGCAAACAGCCTTCAATGTTAGTAAATGCACTGTTCTCAAACATTTTCGCTATTTAGAAATGAATATACATAAATAGGAATTCAGTCCAGGTTAAGCGTGCAGAATTGCTGATCATAATATAAAAAATACATATAACAAATATAACAATCAATAATAATAATATAAATTCATAATATGGGAAATAAACATTAAAGAAAAATAATCAAAATAAATGAATAAAATGGAATAATAATAAATGAATAAAAAAGAGGAAAGGAAAGAAAAATAAAGGAAAGAAAAATTAAAAAATATCACAATTCAACTTA
The DNA here is from genome assembly GCA_013235015.1 of Araneus ventricosus. Classification (NCBI taxonomy): domain Eukaryota; kingdom Metazoa; phylum Arthropoda; class Arachnida; order Araneae; family Araneidae; genus Araneus; species Araneus ventricosus. The sequence goes on from BGPR01000456.1 coordinate 545,125, forward strand.
AATGAACAATTAACAATTATTAGAAACATTGGTTGGTGGGCACAAAATTCAGATTTGCACCAAACAGGTGGTGGATGGTGTAGGGAAATGATAGAATAATGATAAAAATCAAGAAAACAATAAGAAGTATTAAATCGATAAATGATCCTTTTCCTTTGATTTTTAATTTGAAACTAATTAAAACACATTTCCCTCCCCTTGACTTTCTTGTACACTTACACAACTTGACATGCTTTGTGTTTACCTTCGATGCACAATGAAAAGCATCGAATAGACATTTTGAAACAGAATCTCTTTCTGTTGACCGATGATTGATACAGATCAATAATATTGATGCAACGATTACTTACTAAAACTCATTTATTTAGTTTGTTGCGTGCTTAAATTATTGCGCTTGTATACACGGGGGTAGCCATATTGATATACAGTGAATCCCATCTGTATCTGGTGCCGAATCTGATATACATCTACCATTCTAGTGATAAAATGCGAAATTTCATCCATCTAGTTCGTTGCCGTTTTTTCATTGTCGTGTTCACATACACACGGACAGGACGGATTTAGTCCAGAACTCGATATAGATTTACAATTTGGGAATAATGACCATATACCAAATTTCATTCATTCCTTTTTCATTTAGTTTTTCAACTTTTGTTATGTAATATTTTGCTTGAATTAGAACACAGTGAATTACATAGTGAACTTGAGAATTCTCTGGAATAGAAATTTCCGGAATGGTGGCGAATAATCTTGTAGAGGCGCCTCCACACTTGGAACTCTAGATATATCGAGAAGAATCAAGAAACCACCCTCTAATCCTCGCGAGTAAGGCGACGTTCCCCTGAACCGTAGAAGGGTCGAGAGCAATCCAGAGACACGACCCCCTTGCTGCATCTGTCCATTCAACAAGGAGAAGGACGGAGATTGGACCCGGACATATATAAAGGGGTGGAGATTAGAAAGAAGGAGCTGAGAAGAATGTAACAAGAATCGAAGTGGGTTGTGGAAGAAAATCTTAAGTGGCCGATGTCCCTGAATGGCTTGACGGTGACTGTGTTATCCAAATGGCGGTGGCTGCCTGGTAATTTAAAAGATTTTATTGAGACCATATATGGTGAATGAAGAAAGCAATTAAGTGATTTGGTTTTACTAGCACCTTGGATTGGAAATTACACATGAATATATTTTCAAGGAATATTGGACTGGAAATCGAATGACGTCGCCTGGTGAGTTTGAAATACGTTTCATGATATCGAATCTCTAGAGACAATTACAGACTGTTGATTAGAGACTGTTTTAATTATTTTAGATGATCCTACTCTTCCTGGGCTTATTTTATTTAATGCTAAATTTCTATTTAAATATCTGTACTGTAAATAAAGTTTAATGTTATAATTTTCAAATTAATATTGGCTTTCTTTGTGTCGCGTGCTGATTGTTAAATTGATTACATTAATGAAAATAATTATTAGACAAAGGTAGAACCTGGGATTGCTAATTAGGTTAATTGCACTTAATAAACCTGATTTGAATTAAACCTAAATTTAATCATAACACTTTTGAGTTCTTGTGTTCATTTACGAACAGACAGGCAGTTCAAAATGTTTTTTATTGCAATCACAGAGGTATTAAACATGAAGATGGATCAAAATCTCAGGAATTATTTGATGATTAGAATACTTTCTCTACATATACGATGAAGTAAAACACATCCATGCACTATTAACACCTCCTTTTTCTCCTAAGTTTTTAATCAGTAAGAAGCCCGAAGCAATACGGTCAACTAATACTACCCCAAATAAGAACTTCGCATCTGTCCGCCTACACAAAAGTTTCCAAATCTGTCCGTCAATGTTTGGTGAAACTTTCCTCCTCGTATTTGATGTATTCCTCCCGTATCCTTCCTCGGACGACGGTCTGTTTGGCGATTATTCGTGGCTGGGCAAAGGCCCGCCAGAATCGATATGGATGATTAATTTGGTCTGTCTGGGCCGTGATTGAATCATCCATCCCTCCTCTGCTATCAAATAAAGGGCAGATAGGTTTATATGCAGCTGCTTTTGGCCGTTCCTTGCTACTCGATCTGGAATGAATTGGATGGAGTGGATAGATTGGGAAAGGCCTGCCTCCGACTCGGCAATCATGTGAGGTATGTTTGGAAGCTAAGAGGATTTTAACTTTTAGGGATAATCTGGGATCTATATTAGAGCGTGTAGGGATTATTAATTTGTGAGAAGGGGATTTTTTTGATCATATTGGATACATACCTTTAAGGAGTCGATGTGGAGGAGAGTAATTGATTGACGATTGAATAGAAATGATGTTGGTAGGTGAATGAGTTATTAATTATGGTAAAACTGCGAATAAACTCTTTTGTATGTTCTTTTTAAAAGTACTTTTTATGAAAATTTTATCGTTTTAATTAAATTAGGGTGTGCAAATATGGGGTTTGGACCCGAGGAACTCTGGAAAAGCCAAAGGTGGAATAATCTTCTTCTTTTTTGCCTTTTAAATCCTTGTATGCGTGGAAGTGTGCTTTTGCTAATAAATTTCTAATTAATTCGGTTTGATTCTTCAACTGTCCACGGCGTGTTGATATATATTTGCATCATTTACATGTTTTTTTCCCTTTTAAAAGTAAGCTGTGAATAATCAGTAATTAATTAATAAAATACTTAATTTGCTTATTGCATTTTTCACTTGAAGTTTCGTAATTGAAATTTCTAATCATTAAACAAATTTAATTAAAAATTGAAGATGAAAAATTTGTTTTTAAAACCGTTTTCACTTTGTTTCTTACACTCTTAATATACCGGTTTACATATATGTGGTTTAAGCATAAAATATTGTTGCGGACATTTCTGGAGACTTGGTGACTGAATTTGGCGCCAAATGCTTGTTTGGGAATCGCGAGGTCTCGAGACTCGGCGAAGCTTGGTTCTCGAAATAAGGTGAATTTTCTAGAAAGTTAGATCCTTCACTTCTCTGGACTATAAAAGGAGGAGGACAGCTGCCCAGAAGTTTAGTTTTAGAGTTGGTGGAGCTATCCAATGTCTTGAAGCCTAGTGAGCTCTGCGATCCTTTTGTATAGTCCGTGCTCTACACTGTAAAAAATATCCGTTTTTTCCCCGGACTTTTTCCGTATATTTGACGGTTTAAAGCTGTTTTGTTAACAAAACGGTTTTTCACCGTTTTCCGCTCCAGCCATAAACGGTTTAAAACCGTCAGTTCAAATTCTACTTTTTGTCATACGGTATTGCTTTCCGTACGATATCTTTCCCTTTTCTTAAATGTAATTTTATTGCATTCATTTCATGTTTTTAATAGGTTTCCATCTCCGCTGTTGTTTACACATGTTGCAGTAACCTGTTTTCACTCATGAAAGCTAACCTTAAAACACGTGTTCTGGCAATAGTTGATTTTTACACCACTAGGTGGGGCCACCAGAGCTATAGTGACTTAAAACTCAAATAGATTATTTTTACGTCATTTTATGAAGTCTCCGGTGGTCTAGTGGTTAGAGCGACTGCCTTTTATTTCTAAGAACGCGGTTTCGATCCCCGGCTCGGAGGAGTTAGAAGTTTTGTCACCATCTTGCATCGAAATCGTCCAAGTAAGTTCAATTAAAAATTATATTAATTAAACTAATTGAAATTAATAATTAAGCCTTGATTAATTAATATTCCTAATTGATAATACACATCAGCACATTTCAACTCAACTCGAACAGAAGGAGAAAAACAACTCAACTCAGTCGATGACGTCACTTACTTCGATGACTTAATTTTTACGGAGAAAACATGATTTCATACGGTAAAAAACCGTTGTGACTACGGATTTACTTCGTAACTTTTACGGGAAAAACTTGTTCCTGTATGGTAAAAAACCGTTGTGCCTACGGATTTACTTCGTAACTTTTACGGTTTTGCACAACCAACCCAGCTGCCAGTTTAAAACCGTAAATTTTACGGGATTTTTTTTACAGTGTATTGTGTTAGAGTGATAAAAGCGTATTTCTTCAGATATTTGGAATTTGTAGCTGTTTACTGTAAATAATTCGCTGTAAATTAAATTATTTTAATCCAAGGAACCTGTTTCATCATTTGCGCCTCCTTTGGTACATGAAAGACGGTACATGGTACAACAATGTTGTGCAGTGGAGGATTAAAACGCGTTGTTAAAATATTAGAAGAGAAGGGATTTTGGAAGTTTGATTTATTTAACCAGCTGTGTAAAATTATGTATAACATACTTTTCTAAAGAAAAATTAACATTATCGGACAAAAGAAAGCCTCACGGCTGCTTTTTTTGTTGAAGAATGAATAAATTTCAGGGAATAATCTCACTTCGATTATTTTGATTATCATCTTATATAGATTTCACATTCTTGTGGTTTTTTTTTTAAATAATTAGAAGAATGGGATCCAATGTGGAAAAAAAATTGTTAACCAAGTTACAAAGCTACCATAATTCATAGTGCCAAACTATTACCTGATATTTGCATGAGCTAATTTCAATGTTTTTATTCTGTATACAATCATCAGCATCATTGCTATTATGGTATATCACTAATTTAATAACCGCCATTAAGTTTAAAGAATAAGAATCAGAAGAGAAAGGATTTTGTTCCAGCAAATACTCAGAAAATTTCGTATAACTTTTAACTCGTTCATTAAACTACTTTTGTAACAAAAATAATATCATTACCCTTTCAAATTAATTGGCATCATTTTTAAATTATTAACACATTTTGAAACGGGAACATTGATAAAAATGAATTTATAACCAAGTGACAAACACAATACCAATCACGACAACTATTATGATGTATTAAATGAATTCTTTCATTTGATAATCAGTAAAACATCCGGAAAAATATAATAAAAGTAACTGGAATACAAAAACACGACTTTGAACATGACAGTTTCATTAAAAAATAAATACATAGTTCTTTTTAGATTAAACTAAGAACAAAATAATCGAAAGAAACGAACAAATTCTCTACAGAAAACTTAAGGCATCATTGAACGTTCTATTCGAGATATCTTCTTTCAGAAATATAAAAAAAAACGACACAAAATAAAAGAAATAAAAACGAAAAATAATAATGAATAATAAACAATTAGAGAAATATAATTTAAACAATTAGAATAGAAAACTTTCCTTGAAGATAGAATTTTTATTACGAAAATTAATACATTTTCGTCGCTCAATTAAATTCAAAGATCAAAATAATGAAAAGGAGCGAAAAAATCGTCTGCATAATTCTCAAAGTATTTTTAAATTTTCTAACCAATTTTGCTTTTTCAAAAATTCGGAAAACTGACATATTTAATGCCTCTGGTGACAGGTAAAAAAGTTCACAGTTTAAATCGAGCAAAAAAACCTAATTAACCGTAAAAGAACTCTTTTAAAGTAAATGACATGGTGTAATCTTGTTGATGAAAATGGAATTACTTTCAGAGCAATTTGCAGCTGAAAAAATCCACTTAAAAAAGTAATTAAAATTTCGCAGAAAGTATGTTTTGGAAGCTGAACAGAATCATATTTTATATTTACTACGTTGGGAGGTCAACTGAATCATATTTTATATGAAGAAAATAAAAAAAATTCGTTGAGAAGAGGAAGAAAATTATTTTTCAGTTTGAAAATTCCATTAAAATAGCAAATAACGATTCTTCTTCTTATACCTTTAGATACCAACGAGGCTTATTTGTTCCAGCAAAAACTTCATAGGTACACGAGTTGTAGCCGCAAAGTAAGTATCATTTTTTATTAAAACGTAGGTATAAACCTTAATAGAATAATTTTAATATTAGCTGAAACAACAAAAGCTACTTTTCTACGTATTTATCGCCAGATTTATTTTCGAAATAAGACCATTGCATGAGGTCATGTGTGATGGCTACACTTATTGCTAATGAAACGAAATGGTAGCCCCATAATTGAGCAATAGGAACCACAGATCTCTTTCTTTCTTCTAATATCTTGAAAAGGGAGTAGAACGTTTTTCTGTCAGAATTCCCGATTTGAAGGATATTTTGGGACTTCGATTACCCCTCATGTAAAGGTTTTTAAGGAATATTCTCTTTAAACTATAGAGTTTACTGAATCTACACTGTAAAAAATATCCGTTTTTTTCCCGGACTTTTTCCGTATATTTGACGGTTTAAAGCTGTTTTGTTGATAAAACGGTTTTTCACCGTTTTTCGGTCCAGCCATAAACTGTTTAAAACCGTTAGTTCAAATTCTATTTTTCGTCATACGGTATTGCTTTCCGTACGATAACTTTCCCTTCTCTTAAATGTAATTTTATTGTATTCATTTCATGTTTTTAATATGGTTCCATCTCCGTAACCTTAAAACACGTGTTCTGGCAATAGTTGATTTTTATACCACTAGGTGGCGCCACTAGAGCTATAGTGACTTTAAAACTCAAATAGATTACTTTTTCTTTATTTCATGAAGTCTCCGGTGGTCTAGTGGTTAGAGCGACTGCCTTTTATTTCTATGAACGCGGTTTCGATCCCCGGCTCGGAGGAGTTAGAAGTTTTGTCACCATCTTGCATCGAAATCGTCCAAGTAAGTTCAATTAAAAATTATATTAATTAAACTAATTGAAATTAATAAGTAAGCCTTGATTAATTAATATTCCTAATTGATAATACACATCAGCACATTGCAACTCGAACAGAAGTAGAAAAACAACTCAACTCAGTCGATGACGTCACTTACTTCGATGACTTTATTTTTACGGAGAAAACTTGATTTCATACGGTGAAAAACCGTTGTGCCTACGGATTTACTTCGTAACTTTTACGGTTTTGCACAACCAACCCAGCTGCCAGTTTAAAACCGTAAATTTTACGGGATTTTTTTTACAGTGTATGAATAAAGGATATCACCAATTCTCCGGAAATACGCTGCGTAATAATTTTAGCTAACCGTAGTCATTTAATCAACCGTTCGGCATTCGGATAGAAAAGGGAATGCAGAGTCAGTCTTTGCATTCCACACTTTGCCTGTTCCCTAAAGCTGGAAATATTTTTAAAAATTCGAATTAATGATAAAAGATTCAAGGAAAAATGATTGTTTAGATAATTTTAGTAAAATCCTTGATTTCTCGTCCATTTTGTTAAATGTTTTTACTTTCGGATATTGAAGATAAAACAAAATATCAGTGTCCTGGTGGGTTAAAGCGTGGAATGGCTGAGGAAAAAGAATTGGCGGAATTAGGTTATGGGTTCTATCCTCAGGCTGAGCTTTTAACTAGCATTATTCAAAAACTGTTTAACCGATGTACGCTTTAGCAACGAGTATTTCACTGTGGTGGTCATGTTGGCTGTTGGAGACTAATACGAGCGAAACACAAACGTGCACCATCATTCTCTCAAAGTCTTCAATTAAGGCAATCTAACCCGATGTTTTGGAACAAACTCTATGAGCACAGAAATATCATTCGACATTTGCAGTACGCCCAGAACTATTTGAATGCCGCAGACTTCTTAGGTATTCATTTGTCAGATAACGCAATTTTATTTAAAAACAGGCTAGAATTGTGATTTTATTAAGCCAAATCATTTAATTCGGATTCAGAAGTATTTTCGTTGCGTCAATTAGATAATTTGATACTATTAGGAAAAATTAAAATTTTAAACCTGATGACATTTTTTACAATCGTCCCGCCCTTTTCCATTCACAGAAGGTCATCGCCAACCACATTATAATTCACTCCGAATGTGTGCATGCCAACATGCGACACTTCACAATATTTCCAGGTAATATTGGCCATTCTCTTTGTTCTATAGGGAAGTCGAACTTAAACTTCAGGTTCTACCATGCTGCTCCAAGCTCTCTCTGACCAATAGATGATACCACACTTCTTCTTTATCATGAGTCTTTATTTCGTGGACGTGATATATGCTATACCAGTGGGATGGATTACAACCACCAGAATCTGAAATAAGAAGATACTGTGATAGTTTTCACGACACCAGTATTTTTCGTACGTCCACATTTGGGGTCCTGACCCTCAGCTTAAGGAATCGAAAATCGAAGCTTCCATCTTCGGTTATTGCACAAAATAAAGAAAGCTCGAGTTGAAAGGAGAGAATACAGAATGCTTCTTGGAGATGGAATAGATAATGGCAAAATATGACATTCTTTAAAATGTACGCGAAGTTGCTGTGGAAGTACTCGGTAATACATTGTCATGTTACTGAAATATCATTTGGACAGGACATCTCACCAAATTATGATCTTCAATGCAACACCATCTTACTAATGAGACCGAGGAAATGTCGGCGAGGTTCTGGCAGTGACAATTCACCCGAAAGATCAAGATGCAACGTCATCTCAGCATCCATCTCGACATTATTCGAAGTGAATTATTTGAATGAATTAAGTTGAAGTACTGCGTACGGAACAGGAAACGTCGCAAGTTATTGACAATATGCTGAGTTAATATGTTGCATCTATACGATTCACAGCAACGCACGATATAAAATTTGATCCATCTATGTTATCGATTCACATGCTCGAAGCTGCCAACGGGATTAAATAGTACAAATACACGAAATGAGGTCATATTCTTTTTAGTTGAAATAATTGGCTCTCTATCTGAATAAAGTTAATCTCGGGTTAGCCGGTGTGATCGAGACGCCATCCATATAATGCGTAAGGGAAGACGGACATCAGATTTCATTCAAGTTGATGGTGGACTCTTCAGGCAGCAAACGTCCTATAATTGTGACATAAATCAGCTGTAATGTTCTCTTCTGAGGTTCTACTTCTTCGATTTATCGTCTTCACATACACAAGGAGAAACGGACACGGAAGTAAAATTCCCCAAATGTTTTTTTTTTCTTTTTTTTTTCAAAACTCATCGAAGTCAATTTTTTTTAGGATTACTTGCTTTGTCTATGTAAAGCTTGCAAATGAAATATTACAGAAAGATGGATTTTAGGTGATAAAAGAATAGATATTGAAGTTAATTTACTACATTTCATTCTCTTCATAGTTTTATCCTTTCGCATTCGTTGGTTTCGCATTGAAACCGCACATCGAGCATTTTTTTTACTGTCCATCGGCAAAACGTAGCGTAATTTTTCTTTCATAACTTAAGAGCCAAATATATAGGCCAACTTATATAAAAATTCCAGTTCAATACCGTTAGTATTCACAGAGATATAGGGATAGCAAGAGATAAATTGCTTGTGATCTCTAAGAGAAACAAAATGATGAGAGTTCTTCCACAAATTGATATTTTTTTAAAAATTGCATCTTCGAAAGTAATATTGAACTTTATGAAGGTTGAATATCCTGAATACTGACGTATAATTATAAATTAAATACATAATTTAAATTGCATTTCGTTGGTATATTATTCGGAGGAAAATAGCCGTTACCGTTCATTGTGTTTCACTATGATACCACAAATGTCTTGAAAATAAGAAATGCTAACTTTTTTTCCTTTACACATTTATGATCAGCTACATGTCTAAGACTAATTTTTGAAATAAACTTAGTAATTTTCGGAACGAAACATGTGGTGAATTTGCAAGGGTTAAACTATCATTTTATGAAATGCCGTATCTTCCTAGTTTTGGAAACGAATTGCTTCCTTTATTAAATTTTAATATCATAAGCCTTACTCATTCAGCAGGTAAATTTGCTTCCTTCCCCTTTGATTTAAAATGCTCCTGCAAATGACACAGGAACGAAAGCAGCCCTAAAACCTTTTCTGACTTCATTACAGAGAAAAAAGCATTAAAGCTCGAAATAGAGTAACTTGCTCATGAAAGCATTAGAGCTAAAATAGAATAATTTAAGTTAGCGAAGAATCTAAAAACATGCCTCGGAATATAGAATTAAATAAATTAATGCCTCGTGTTTTATGATTTTAACAGCAAGTTCACGTCCATTAATGCAAAGATTTTTTGAATTAAAACAGCGGAATTTTTTAATATTCTTTTCTTTTTTTATAGTACCTCGAGGTTTGAATACAGTTAAGTGTCTGTTGCGGGAGTTACATTTTTTAATGGAACCAAAAGTGTATTCAGACTAGTGTAACATCATTAAACACAGTTGTGACTTTTAAAAGGCGTTGAATTCGTTGTCGAGTATATTTTGAATATGCCGCAAAATATTGTGTGAAAACGGTATTTCTGGAATTCTTTCGATATTTGATAAGAAGTGAGATTTTTTTTAACGGTGATATGTCATATTTTTGACATCATAGTGGATTCTCTATTGTAATAAATATATAATAGAAAGTAATAAATAATATATCACTGAGATAAATTCTGCGCATGCGCATTATTGGATGGGGTAGATAGAATTATATTAAAGCGTTAAAGCAAGGTAGATGCTCAAAATAAAGTTTAAATTAAAATATATATTGAACAATTAATTAATTCTGGGTACTAAATCATATAACACAATAATAAGCAATACTGATATAATCATCTACATTTGCTGACCTGAAAACCCTAGCTACTTAATTAAAAGTCAATTTGCATATAGTGGTAGTACATTGCGCTAAATCAATTAAAGAAAAACCAAGTTTAAAAAAATTTTAATAATTTTTTATTTAACAATTATTAATATTGAAATTAATTACTGCCACAAAAATTAGATATATGCATAAAAATTGATGCACAGGAATGAACATTTATCAAACAAAACAGAAAATAAAAATTGTAGCTACACATTAGCACTGCAGGCCTAAGAATTATATTATAGAACACAAAGTAAAAAAAAACAACCTAAATTTGATAGAGATGTAATGATCATTATTCTGTGCCACATAACAAACACTTCTTGAATTGACGAACACTATTTTACAAGAGAATTTGCCTTGTATTCACTCAACAATGATATTTGAAGTATGCTACTTGCACACTTTCGCATTTTCTTCGGCCATTTTTTTAGACTTGTATCACTCACTCAAAAATCGGAAAAGCTGAAGATGGGAAAAAGACGTTCAGTAGAAATTGAAGCTTAAAAGATGATCATGATCTCCGTAATTAAGAGTAGGAAAAATGCTGAAGGTATTACACATATTGCAGATCTTGTAAAAGGTGATGATCATTTATAACTGTAACATTGATGAAAGCCAGCGTTCATGCCACCACGTAGCAGAGTTCATTTTAAAATGAAGAAGAAAGAACAGCTTTCTTTCACACACAGCACCTTAATTCACAGATTGTTCCGGAATAGTGCTGTAGAAAAAAACTTCATCTCGTTTTTTAGACCATTCATCACTGTGGTTTCCCAAACTGCATCTTTCAAGGAATACCAATCAAGAACAAAAAAACATCTTCAGCTTCAGACTCAAAAATACAAAAAATATTAACGGAAAATTAAAGCAGAGGCAAGACCCCAGGCCCAACCGGCCCTGGGGCCCGCAGCTGGAACAACACTAACCACTCGCTTAGTCCATCACAAAAGAAAATTCTGAAATCGTAACGGAAAACGATTCCAGATACAGACGCCCAAAACCTCATAACGCCAAATTCCTACGCGAACCAAGATGGCGAAGAAATAATCCCGTTGCAAAATTTGAATTTAAAAATTAATAAAGTTGAAACCTTAATGGAAACAACAACAAAAGTTAAGACAAATAATAATTAAATCGAAAACAAAGTAAGTAAAATTTAGATATTTAAAGAAACGGCTAAAAATTATCGTTTGAATTTCAAAATTTGCCACAAGAGAGAAAGAAACTTTAGTGGCGCATAATTAAAAATATTAAAAATACTGACAAAACCGAAAAAATGATCTAGAAGCAATATTTGCAATCTAACACGCATTATGCTTTGTGTAGAGATGAGCTAGTTAGAAGCAAGCAGAGCATGTGCGGTAAATCCAATTAATGCTTTCTCGCTCAACAAATTCATTTTAAAATGCTTTAGTTAATGAATTTTTCTAAAGAAAAATTCATAAAATTGAAGAAATAGTATTTTTATAAGTGCTGATGGTTCAGCAGGTTGGTGAGCCATGATGGCCACGTTACAGAAATTTGGCTTCGGAATCGGAGAAAGCGAGTTCGAGTCCCAATCCCACCAAAGATCTTTGCACGTGTGTGACTAGTGCACGTTAAATTTGATGTCATAGTCAAACTCTCTCACGATGCTGAAGTTCGGTGAGAAAAGGTTATCTCAAGTGTCGTCATCGACATCTGACTACACTTTTAAATAGCAACGTCATTCTCCATTGCATCCTTGTATAGCTTCAAAATGAGATTAAATATGCTAAATTTGAACTGAAGAATGGAAATCTGAATAGTTTTAGAAGGGAATTATGGTTCTTGCACATTTTCGTCAGTCAGAGCTGATGTTTAAAAATAATGATGTTTCCTTTTACTTTTTATTGACGATGTTCAAATATAGAAACGCACTAATTTTTCAAAAGTAAATTAAATTTCCAGTGTAGAAGCACTGCTATAAACCTAATATTTCCTAGGTCTGCATGCTTCACAGTGGATTTTAGTTCCTGGTAAGTTTTATCTAAAAGATGGGTGGGACACTGTACAATATATTCATTTCATTTTCTTTTCGTAATATACGTTCTATTTAGAATTACATGACTTTTATCATGAACATTTTAGAAAAGTGCGTTTTCTAATTTTGTTACACACCCACGTAGATTTTTTGAAACTTACTGTCTAAATATAACATTGAAACACTTTACTATAATCATGCTTTCCAAGCCGAAATATTTGAGTTCTTTTTTTCTACGCAACTTTACGATCTTCATCTCAACATATTTTATTTTCTTCGCTTCCAGTCAAAAAGAGGTTCTTTTTTCTCCTTTTCCTGCATAAATCTGCATTCTATTCCCTAAAAATATTTTAATAGAGTACGGAATACTACAGTTACTTTTTTGCAGCATTATTTCTAATTTCTACTTGAAAGCTTTATTGCTGCTGAACTAACAACATTATAATACTTTCTAAGAAGTCGTTTTGTTGGTTTTGTTTGGTGATATTTTTATATATCCTATACACTCTTCAATTATCGCATTACAATTTATTTATTTACAACCCTCTCCGGCCCAGCATACCCAAGAGGGTGTAAGGCTTACCACAGGCCGGAGGAGAAATCGCTTTACAATAGAATTGGTTATAGAATATGTAATGTATCGCGTATTCAAATCACTAACATGTGGGAGTGATGCCAAGGTCTGTGTTTATTTCGTGCCAGTTAACCTATTCTATGTTAAGTGAAAAAAAACACCTGTAAGAATGACTGCGGCATCCACGCACAAAATAATTAGCAAATGGTTAACGATGACTTACAATGGTATAATGGATTTAGTACCTCCAGCGATATCGACTCTAAAAAAAGTTCATTTAAAAGTCAAATATTTCATTTTAAAGCCAAATGTGAAGTGAAGGAGAATAATTATTATGCTCCGGGTGCCCTTTCTTTTACTTTCACTATGCCCCAGCATCCACCTACCAATCGGTCCACCTAACGATAGTAAAAATTACGGAGTACATTTTTCGATCCATGATTTTTAATTCATTCAGTCTTGATGCCGATAAAAACAGAATGTCGGATAACAAGAATTTACTGTGCTTCAAACCTATTCATATTCAAATGATCCTAATTGAATTGGTTTAAAACGTCTTACACAGACGATTTAGTAATTATCCTTCGTCAAATATCGTCTTTGTAAGGGAAAACGCTATAAAAAAATTATACTCAGTCCAACTATGAAAACAAACTAAGAATGGAAAATATACGGAAAAAAGTGAAAAATATCATCGTGAGATTTATTTCAGCAAAACGACGCTTTCGTAATTTCCCTACGGACATAATATCGTCCCATTTTGCTGTAAATAAATAACACGCTGCGAACACCTGCTTAAAGAATCGTCTGCCTTTTCAAGAGCCAATTAGGGAGAGATACTGTCCTTGTTGGAATACGACATCAAAAGGTAAATACGTCTCGCTAACGACCACTTCAAACGTTGAGCCGAGCTCCAGTTAATGGCGACAATTTTAGAATCGGAAATATCCATAGATTTTATTATTGAGATATTCCATCTCGTGTCGCTAACATCAAAGGACAAGCTGCTTTTGTTCTCGTTCCCAGCGAACAAGAGGAAATCGTTTATCCGTATTTCGGATTTCCTTTCTAGAGTGGAAGTCGTGCAAGTGCTTAGTTTTAGTAATTTAGAAATGGAAGATTTTGGTGAATTGAAGATCTTGATGAACAATTAGAAGGAAATGCAATAATCATTTATGATTAGACGATGAGTTTTCTGTAAGGCTGAACTTTACGAATCCGTTTTATATTTATTTCTAGCTTTTTCAGTGCATCTTACAAAAGAATTATAGTCAACAGATATCAAATACGTTGAGTTTGGGTCTGTCCACTTACGGTTCATGCATTATTTTACGAAATAATTAATTGCTGTTTCCCTAGAACTAACGAGAATGTGTTCCGTTTTATGAATATTCTTCAAAGTATGCTTTCATAAGTGACGTCATAAATAATGAGTTTTGTTTCACAGAAAAGTGTAACCGAACTCCGTTTTCTTCCATTTAATATGTTTTCTTTGGTGTACTTGGATTTTAATTTTGAAACTTCAAGATTTTTAAACGCTTTTATTTAACTTATTTCATGTTTGCAAAGATTGAATATTGCAATCGATTTTTCTCTCAGTTCTGATGTGATAGAATTCTAAACATTTGTACAACTGTACGTTCCCGATGAAAGTACTATATTTCAACATTTTCCGGCTCGATTATCAAATAATACATTCATTTGAATTTCTTCTGACAGGTTTCATCTAATACTGAAATGATTAGTTGAGAAATTGATTACAAGATTTCTCAGCAATTATAACAATGAATCCTGAAATATATATAAAAGACTAAAAAGTAGAAAATAATTACCGATAACACGAAAAATGTTTTAAAAACACAATTTTATTAGCGGAGAAAAATGCAGAAAATGATTTTTTATCAAATATCTGGACGCCGAAGAAAAAATTGTAAAATTGTGAGGCATCGAAAACAATATGATAAGGAAATTAACCACATTATGTGTACAATATATCTCCAAAAGAAACTTCCTAAACATTCATATGTTATTTAAAATAATTGGCAAAGCCAGAGGACCATTCCCTCAGCCCCAACCACTGGGCCAATTTCGATAATTTTTATTTTATATGAAAGCTTATGACGTCTAGATATGTCATCAAGGGTCACCTTCCCCCACCACCCTCCATTTTCGAGAAGTATCGCAAAATAAGACTTTGGTAGAGTTTCTCAGCCAGAGCCGCCAATTCATTTTGCAAGTTGCAAGCATAGTAACAGGTTATTTATATTAAGGGCGAAAAGTTGGTCGTCGAAGGCGGCTATTTACAAATTGAAATATATTCATTTAGAGTATTTCTGCCTGTGCCCACGCTTTTAAGGCTTTTGCTTTACCTCCAGATTTTTGACAAAAAATTATATTCTACCTTTTAGGACACTATTTAACACGCTTATTAAAGAAATGCACATTTTATTATTAATTAGTTGGAGTATAAGTTGTTACTGTAAAGCTTCTTAATAATGCTACAAGCAACGTTTCAAAATAGGAATTTTTCTTGCGGAAACTGAAACGCAGAATTTACACTCGATCTCGATTCTAAAGTGTTTCTGTAAATTGTAATAAACAGTAATGTTAATATGTTGCTTCTACGGTTTAAAACTTCAACAAAACTCGACGGATCCCATTCACTGAGAAAACTGTCTCAAGTATCTTTCCAAACCTTCAGTGCTTTGTGACCTTGTCGTATTAGAGAATGGCTTGTATCATTATGTAAACGAGTATCTCTCTTGGTCTATCTATGGATTTATTGTCTCAGTAAGCCTCAGACAGAGACTTCAGCTGGTTGCATATTTAAACTGAGTAGTTTCGATGCATACAGAGAGGCTCTCTTTTCAAATAAATTAGTTTAGCGTTTCTTTTGAATGGTATCTGTATTATTGTTATTTTGATAATAAGTGTGATAAAGTAAACTGGTTCAAACAGAAACAGTTCCTAGTGTGTGAATCATGAGTTACTAACAGACGGACGCACCTCTGCTCGATGGTAAATGTTATATTTATTGAATTATTTGACCTTTCTGGTAAGAAGGATGATATATTCTTAAGAAAATAAAATTTTCATTGTTTTCATTAAATAGGAAATATTCCAGGATTAAGTACATATTCAAAAGACGATGAAGTTTTTTTTTATAAGGAAAGAAATAACAGAAATATTTCATTTTTAACAGTAGTTTCCTGCTGCTTTCTTTATCATATTATTTCTGAAATATTTTGTTTAAACGAACCTTCGTTTAAAGTTCATTAATGGATGTCCCTATTTCAAATGTATTTCATGTTTATGCGTGTGGTGTCCTATTTTTAGGGCTCATAAATGCTTCTTCAGAAGAAATACAGCACTAGAGGAAAAGGTGTAAATGGCACGGAAAGATTCTGCATCAGCTACAGAACAAAGCAGCACTCCATAACCCTGCGCATTGAAAGCTGCACAATGCTTCCTTAAATTTTCTGGCTTTTATCGTATTACCATTTGGCTGCAAATAACACATTATAAACAGCCGCTAAAAGAATCGTTTGTCTTCACAAGAGCCAAGAGCAGATACCTACGGTTCTTGTTCAAGCACGATATATAAAGAACTTAGAACTAACTTAGAACTCTATATAAAGAACTTAGAACTCTAACGGCACTTTACATGCTTAATGACGATAATTTTAAAATCGAAAATATTCACAGATCTTATTACTGAAATATTCCACTTGGTTTCCTCAAGATCAAAGAACTAGTAGATTTTATTGAGTCTACTCAGAACTGACAGAAACGGAAGTTGTTGATCCGTATTTCGCGCTTCCTGAGAACTGAATTCGTGTAAATGTTGAAGATCTAAGATAATTTTGATAAATCTAAAGGAAATTTACTAATTGTCTGAAATTAGAAGATGGGATTACTTGTCAGACATCGTTATAATTTATTGTACATTGATACCGTACAATACATTGATTTACATTGATACAACCGTAAGCAATTTGTTAAATTCAGGAATTGTTACCGACCGACCGTATAAACAAGTATATGGCCCAGTAGAAAAAAATCAAAGGAGATTCAAACATCTAATCCGAAACATCGTATCATGGTCATGTTTTGGGCTTGATTCGTCTGCCTTTATATTATTTTTAAAATTTTATTCTTAATTGTAGCAACGATAACGTGCACACAAAAAAATGTGTTCAATATCGTCGCAGTTCATGGATTTCAAACGGCCATTCCAGTCATCATAGAACATCGTCGTAATTCAAGTTATTATAACTTCAGTAACGAGAAAATGAAAAGTAATGCTGTAAAATATACAGCTAACAGACTAACAGGCAGTTGAATGTTAATGGATTTAGCCAAAATTTGATACAATTCAAGTGATAAAACAACATGCCAAATATATTCCAACAACTAGCTCTTTGCGTTTTGGAGTTACCGTGTTCCCGTGATCCCAAGCGAACAGACAGATTTCGAACGAAATCTGTCTGTTCGCTTGGGATCGAACGAAATCTGTCTGTTCGTTTTATCTGTCTGTTCAGACGAAATTTGCCACACATTTGATAGATATATAATCCTATCTGCAAATATGGTACGAAATTACTCCCGCCTAGTTCGTTCCATTTTTATTTTCTCGTATACGAAGTATACAAAGGGAAAGTATTGGAATCGTCAAAAAATTCCAACTCGAGATTTTGACGAATCTCCGCGTTTTAGACCTCCCTGAGTCCGAAAAACACAATTTTGGAATTATGTCTGTATGTCTCTGAACACGATAACTCGAAAACTATTACAGCTAGAGTGATGATTATTTGGTATGTGATCTTTACACATAATTTGTAGGTTTCTATCAAATTTTGGACAAACTCTGTCCACGGGAAGTCTGTCTTCCGTCTCTCCGTGTTCATGTAAACGCGATAACTCTTAAACGTAAATAGCTAGACGGATAAAAGTTTGTACACAGTTTTATCATCAGGAATGTAGGCACGTATCAAATTTTGAACCAAATCCGTCAAAGGGTTGACTGTTTGTCGGTTTGTATAAACCGCATGCTTGTGAACACGATAACTCCTTAACACAACGACTTATATAAATGAAATTTAGTAAGTGGCCTTCTAACCTTAAATTGTAGATCTGTGTCCAATTTTTGTTTCAATCGGTTAAAAAAAGCGTTCAAATTGCATTTTCAATTCTCTTACTATGACGCAACGCCATTTTGCGTCTTGGCGATATTTGTGACCTTGGCGCGCTAAGAGAAACTAGTGGATAGTCATGGCATTCTGGGTTACAGAAAGTTCGCATTTTTTATTTGCGTGTGGGGAGGGGAGGAAAAATGACATTAAAATTGTGGGACAAATCCATCAAATGCTTGACTGTCTGTCGGTCTGTAAAATCGCATACTTATTAATATGATAACTTCTTAACCTCATGGCTTAAATAAATAAAACTTGATATGTGATCTTCTTATCTTAATTGTAGATCCGTACCCAATTTTCGTTTCAATTGGTTGAAAAAAAGTTGTTCAAATCGCCTATTCGTCTTTTCTCATCACACAATGACGCAAGGCTATTATTGCGTAATGGCGAATTAAACTTCCGTTTCTACCTCCGTCTTTCACCTTGGACACCTCGTGGCGTTCTTGGCGTAGAGCAGATTAGATACGAGAAAGTTTAGTGGAGGCCACTCCCTCTGGTTGGGATATCGAGTTCACAGACAGGCAAATACACTTAAATCTGAAAATACTTTTTTTAGACCCAAGGAGATCTGAAACGTAGATATTTATCAGACTCGAAGTCGATTTTCTTGATGATTTCAATACTTTGTCTTTCTGTACTCTGGATATGTTATAAGGAGGAAACGTTGATGCTTCCAGTCTCCTGCTAGCGATGCACCTGCTCCAATAATAAAAACTTTTTCCAATCATAGGAAATGAAACCAACAAGAAAGAAAAACTCATATATATAAACTTACATTGTGAAGAAAAACAATGATTCTTATGCTGTGAGTTACCTCTTTTCTTTTATTTTGGGATGGGGTTACAATGATATAACAAAAAAATATATTTCCTGATTTTTTTAAAAAAAATTACTCTCCGTTAATCGAAAAAGAAAATACCACAATTATGATGAGATGAATGCGTGTTAGCAACATAAAATGTGTTTTGACATTAATTAGCTGAAACTGAAAAAGAAAACAGAAGAAGAGAAAAATACAGAATTAAAACAAGAACCCTAGGATGTGGTGCCGTTGAAAAAATGAAGAAAATTATGTTCCAGAAAGTATAAGTTAAGGAACCACTGATGTTACAACTGAAGAGCTTTCCAGACCCTTTTTACTTGCCTACATACGATATTGAGTAAAATAATTATTATTCAGAAATTTCCAAATGTTTTGTTCCCATTATAAACCAAATAAATATTTATTGAAAAAACCTAAAAGTGAAACTTAACACATTTATGAAGATTTATCGGCTTTTGATCGCGAAATGATGATAAATTATGAAGCCTTTCCCCCCTCATAAATTATGGAGAGGCTTAATTTTCAGTGAATAAATAAGTAAAACATATTTCGGTATGATTGATGGCTGCCGTATTCTAGTCGAAAGCGATCGAGATTGATGAATACAGAGTGCTAGCTGTCAGCCCAGGTTTTGCTTGCATAATAGAATGAACATATTTTATGAACGTATTTTGGATGGCGATTTGATATTGATTGTCATGTCCTTTATTGAAGTGTCAAAATTTAAAAGACGAGACACACATGAGACTGATTATATGGATGTGACAAGTATTTTTAAATAAAATAAATACGATAGACCTGTGTATTTTGTGTCCCTGTAATTTAGGAAGGTATGATTTTATAAATGGAATGGAAACGAAGAGTAGACAACTTTTGCCCATTTTCTTCATAAATAATTTTAAAAAACTAATTTTATTGGTATACAAAAACCTAATAAATATTTTTTTAGCAAAAATGTGGAAGCCAAAACAAAAGTCACAAAAGCATGAGGTACTAGAAGAGATACTCTAAGTAAATTCGAATTTTAATCACAATTATAATATGCAGCGTTATTCCTAATTTGCTTTTCTATTTTTAACGTTTTTCCGTCCTTTACAACAGTTTTTGTTGATCTCCTTAGATTCCTAGAGTATTTTCACCTACATAAGTGGTTTCTCGCAATGCATAGCCCCTCCCGGTTTACACCAATATTCATCTGCCCTTTAAAATGTGCAAAAGAGGGGTGACGCTTTATTTTTTAATTAATGTTGGGAATGTATCATTACGGATTAATTTTCTTATCATACTATTTTCAGCATCTCACACTTTCACGATTTCAGCGTTTCGATTATATATATATAAAATGTTTTCGTTGTTGCAGTCATAAAACAGCCGAGTTGTTAACCAATTTGCTTTATTATAAAAATATTTTGGAGAGTGGCGGACATACCAACATCTTAGCTGAAGTTTTAAGTAAAAGTGTGTACAGAAAACCCCTGCTTTTTCTCAGGTAGGGATTTAACAGACAGACATGTGATCCAAGTGAAGGGAATATTGGCTATTTTTAATAAATTACGTAAGCGTTTTAGGGAAGATGCATGTCGTCAAGGAGTCGCTGATTTCGCGATTTGTGCGCGCGTGGAAACGATTAAAATATTCTTTTAGTAATAAATACGCCAAGACGAGAGATTTAATATACCTCCAGCGCGGGAAATAGAAAGAAACTGGAGTTTAAGAAAAGTGATTTTGGAATACATTAAGACTTTTAAATATATAATATTAGAATTTAAATTAAAATTAAGTGAGATATCTCACACACACACACACACACACACACACACACACACACATTTTTACGTTTTTTGGTATGTCGTTTAGCAGAAAAAAGCACTGAGTAATATCATAGGTGGGCATCTCTTCCTGATGAGCGGCTTGCCATGATATTTTTCAATTTATTAAGTTTTTGTCCTTTCGTTTCTTGTATGTTTTGATATATATAGTTAGTAATATCATTAGTTATACTAATATACAAAATCCATAATCAAAATACAAATACGTATACAATATATATATATATATATAACGGGCTATTTGGTATGTGATCTTGATACAAAAATTGTAAATCTATATCAAATTTTGGCCCTATTTATTCAAAGGGAAGCGGTCTAAAATATATTCCCTATTTTCTTCAGTATTATAACCTGAACACGATAATCTCCATGATATGTAAACATACTACAAAGCCAAGGTGAGAACATTCTGAATATTTCATTTTTTCTTGGAATTATTAAAAAGTTTTAGTTTGGTATCCACCTCACACTACTATAAAAAACTGAGTTATTGTTCCAAACACACTTTCTTAAACTTTAAAACCATTTTACATTCGAAAACACATAAACTATCCAACCTTCCAAGAAATGAAATCACGTTCAATATTCGGAAAGCGTTCAACAGAACCGTTCAAAATCGAGGACAAAAACTCAATCGTTCAGTCAGCGTCTAGTTCAAAGCTTTTCCCACACATATCCGTTGCTGACCAAAAAGTCATAAAAATGCTACAGCCAAGAGGAAAAGCTACTTTACCCAGAAGCTTTTTCTTTTTCATTTTTTTGTGTCCGCCCACCCGCCGTATTTTGATGAGACCATCCCAGGGGCGATAAAGGAGGTGCTTGGAATTCAAGGAACGTTTTCCTTTATGCCCCAGTCATCAAAAGGAGCCGCCTGCCTCCGAGAAATAGATGTTTGGGTATGTCTGCGCGGATAAGTTTATTGATCGGGGGAAGAAAGGGTTTGTTCTTAAATAACGTGAAATAAGAACGCATAAAAGCGGTCTTATTTACTTAGCAATATTGGGATGAGGCAATTTCTCAGTGTTCGTATAGGATGGGAGGAGAAATTTCTTGGAAAAGTTTACGGAAATGGTTTTATGTAACAGAGTTTGAGAATTTTTGTTACATTGTTGCCAAAAGTTTATTTTAAGTTTTATTATGATCGGCAGAAATGATGCATTCCACATTTGCGTAACGAAGTTCATGAGTCACGCGTTGAAAGAAATTGAATTTTACGTGAATTTTTCTTACATAACGTGCGTAATTTAAAGTAATAAGTTGGAAACGACTCTAGCCTAGGCAACTTTTACTTTGTCAAAAAGTTGCTCATACACGCTGTTGGTTCAAAAAACATAATTCATATAAGAAGAAGACCGGTACCGGTCCGTGGATCAAATGGTACCGGGCCGCCCAAGGAACATTAAATTATTTCCATTTTTATAAGCTTTTATTCAACTTGACTGTCTTCCTTCAAATCTTGTGATCGATTTCTTACCCCCAGATGGAACCGTCTCGTTGAAAAGAAGCAAACTCTGGGTTCTCATTGATTTAGCGTTCTAGTGAGTTAAAATGCTAAATCATTTTATATTCATTTTTTGGTGTAACTGTATTTTATTTTGAATATGCTTAAATATTTGTTTATTAAAAAAGCAATTGTTAAACATGTTTTTTAATGTTTAAATACAATACAATTAAAATTCTTAAATCAAAACAATCTAAAATATAAAAAATCCACGCCCCCCCCCCCCCCCAGCGGGCCGCGGTAAAATTATCAAACGCTGACCGGTCCGCGGCAATAAAAAGGTTGGGGAACACTGATATAAGATACTAAAATAGTTGCTAAAGAAACTGTTTCGTCAGGCACCTTTTTCAATTTCTCGTACACGAAGTAAAGAAAAAACAAAGAGAAAGTACTGTTATTGTTAAAAAAACAAAATCGTGCTCGAGATTTTGATGAATCACCACGATTCAGTCTTTTTTAAGTCCGTAAAATCCATTTCTGGAATTATGTCTCTCTACCTGCCCGCGCGTATGTGAACACAATAACTCAAAGCGGGAGGGAGATAAATAGGAAAAGTTTGGTGTGTGCTCCTAACGCACAACATTTTATTTTGTTCAAAATCGGTCGCACGATGAGTTCTTAAAAGGCTCACTGCATTCTCTTCCCCACGTCACGAAGCTAAACCTCAAAACGCGTCATATGGTGAAAATATACCAAAAAAAACACATATTTCTACACTGTAAAAAAAATCCCGTAAAATTTACGGTTTTAAACCGGCAGCTGGGTTGGTTGTGCAAAACCGTAAAAGTTACGAAGTAAATCCGTAGGCACAACGGTTTTTTACCATACAGGAACAAGTTTTTCCCGTAAAAGTTACGAAATAAATCCGTAGTCGCAACGTTTTTTTACCGTATGAAATTAAGTTTTCGAAGTAAGTGACGTCATCGACTGAGTTGAGTTGTTTTTCTCCTTCTGTTCGAGTTGAAATGTGCTGATGTGTATTATCAATTAGGAATATTAATTAATCAAGGCTTAATTATTAATTTCAATTAGTTTAATTAATATAATTCTTAATTGAACTTACTTGTACGATTTCGATGCAAGATGGTGACAAAACTTCTAACTCCTCCGAGCCGGGGATCGAAACCGCGTTCATAGAAATAAAAGGCAGCTGCTCTAACCACTAGACCACCGGAGACTTCATAAAATGAAGTAAAAATAATCTATTTAAATTTTAAAGTCACTATAGCTCTAGTGTCGCCACCTAGTGGTGTAAAAATCAACTATTGCCAGAACACGTGTTTTAAGGTTAGCTTTCATGAGTGACAACAGGTTACTGCAACATGTGCAAACAATAGCGGAGATGGAACCCTATTAAAAACATGAAATGAATGCAATAAAATTACATTTAAGAAAAGGGAAAGTTATCATACGGAAAGCATGACGAAAAATAGAATTTGAGCTGACGGTTTTAAACCGTTTATGGCTGGAGAGGAAAACGGTGAAAAACCGTTTTGTCAACAAAACAGCTTTAGACCGTCAAATATACGGAAAAAGTCCGGGGAAAAAACGGATATTTTTTACAGTGTAAATAGTATTTGTAATAATATTATATAATTATGTTCACCAGAAGCCGCTGATTTATAAATTTCACTTACCTGGAGAACAAAAAACTAGGTATTTACGTAACATCTGTCCTTATTCCGATTTCACACTTCTGATGTAAGAAGATAATAAAAGTTACCTGTAATTTATTTCCTGTAAATCCTTTTTGGTTCAAGATAAATATCAAATTCGTTCAAAGTATAATTCAAAATTGTTCTACAAACCCTCCACTCCCCAAAAATAGAGAATAAAAAGAAGTATCAAACAGTTCAAACATGGCTCAAAATAAGTTCAAAACTATGACTATTTAAAATGATAACTCACAGGTTCATGCCAAAATGTGTTTATGTAAAATTTGAATATGTGGCATTAAGACGATAGTTATTACTGACAGAAAATTTAATCGTCGTGCATACTGATCGTTTCAACATCCTGAGACTAGCACTTTTGAACGATTTTACTCCGGAAAGGGTGACAGGCGATAAGTAAGAAGAGCGCGTTTCAGGAGTTCTTTGTTAGGTCAATCTAAGTAAAATGTAGACATCTCCCCCTCCATTTTAAACTTTTCCCTTATTTTGGTGAAATCGACTCCGCCTGCCGCATGCGCAAAAGCGCAAAGGGTGAACATAAAATACACAATTATACAAAATCTCTAAGTCTTGTGAAATTTATGTGACTTTTAAAGTTTTATATAATTCTCCTCTCTTTGTTTACAAATTATGCATGAATTCTACTCTCTGTGTTTACAAATTATGCGTGAATTCTACTCTCTGTGTTTACAAATTATGCATGAATTCTACTCTCTGTGTTTACAAAACAAATACATCAACTTATTAATAAAGTTACATAAAAAATGCGCTGGAAGTCAAATATGTTCAAAGTTGTAGAAAATTCTACGCTCGAGAGTGGAGGTAGTCTTCAAATTTTAATAACATTAACCGTTTGGCTGGAATCATTTAAAAAAATCACACTTTCAAGAAAGGGGAAACAAGATTAGAAGGAACAAAACAGCAAAAAACAGCTCTAAACATGAAACTATGATCTTATCTCTTTTTTTCAATGCTAATTATTTATGCAAATCTTTGCTTTTATAAATATTAACAAAATTATCATTAAATGTCTTGCCTTTACCAAAATTATTCAAATGTTGTGGTGGTGCCAAACTCGCCAAAAATTGAAACCATTAAAACGGCCATCATCTTGAAACAAAATTAAAATTTTTTACAAAAAAAAAATACGATGTTTTTTATGACTGCTTGCCAAATTCGAAGAAAACCGAACAACGCGTTTGGTCGTGACTAATTTACAGATACACGAAGTGCTGAATGGTCCAATTGAAACAGAGACATCGCTTCGCTCGGTCAGTTATTCAGCAACTGGTACTGAACAAATAAAAAGTAATTTGTGTACTATTAAAATATTAATGGAGCTTTATTTGGATGCTTTTATCAAATATATATATAAGAAACATCATAACAGTATTGTAAAAGCAACATCATTTTACCGATAAATTACAGTCTTCGTTTATCTATTTAAATTTGACATTGTTTGATTTTCATGGCATTTATATATATATATATATGTTTTCCATTGCTGGTGATTTTAAGCTGACGAGACACCATTGTTCCAGCTGAAAATTTTTTAGACACGTCAAGTGAAGGCTCAAAATTTTATGTTCTCCCAGGACACCAAGACGACCGAGATATACATCTTGATATATACCTGCAGACCAGAAAAAAATAGACATACACCTTGACAGATGCTACACACAACAAAAAAATATCTCTCAATTTTAGAGCCTGTCTAAGTACTGAAAAATTGATTCTGAACCAATTCTCTGTAGATTGCGACCAAATAGAACTCCTTGAGGTTTTTGGATGGCAGCTAGGAATTTTCGACTCTGTATATTGCATAGAGCGGTTATGCATACATTTTTGTATCGTTATACCTAAAATATGCATCGGATTTCGTATTTTGTGTCTACCATAAAACCGATTAATGTATCAATATAAGAAAGTACTTCACCTGCACACCTCGAGGCAGTTATTTTTTCCTTATACAATAAAGGAATAGCATGACTGAGTTTGACTGTGCATAAATTTTACGGAGAATAATTCTAAAATTTGTTTTTATAACTTTGATTTTGACGAAGAAAAAGTAAGTTCCTCGCTTCCTTTCCAAATCACTCGAAGATACTATCAATCGTGCATTTTGTACTCCGTGGTATTATATATTGTTGCCTTCCCTCATTAGCAAACAATCTAGCCAAAATAAGGGGAGTAAAATTATCTACATTTATCTACATGGAAATAACGTTCTATATATAACATGGAAGTAACGTTCTACATATAACATGGAATAACGTTCTA
>BGPR01000456.1:590362-601324 GCA_013235015.1 Araneus ventricosus
TTTATTGGCAGAGTCACAGCTAAGAGACCGGAGGGTTCGAGACCTGATTCCACAGAAGCATGAGAAGAATCTATGGTACTTTATTGGCAGAGTCACAGCTAAGAGATCGGAGGATTCCAGATTTGATTCCACAAAAGCATGGGAAGAAGCCATGGCAGTTTCATAGTGTCTTACCACTAAAATTCAAGCCGCATTGTTTACTAAATAAACTTTTCTGATTCTTTGTATTTAAATAAAGCTAATGAATATTTTCAGTAGATTTCACATTTCGCCTAAAGTAATAGGCCTATTCCAAAATAATCCTGATGTGGCTGCAAAACGACACGTTAATCAAACTATGCTGAACTATCTACACACACAGTTCAAAATAATTTAGATGTCTAAAAACAACCCATCTTTTAAAATCCTAGGAAGTTATGGTTCATGCGCTTAACGGTCAGAAAACTATTTTCTGTTCTGTTTCTTTCTTGAAGAAAAAGAAGATGATCTTAAATCATCAATAATTTTTGTTCAAACAAAAACTGTTAAAATTGCTGTCTTAATTATTTTCAGAGTATGAGTAAATGCATTATTATCTTTAAAAGTTTTAGCATCAATACTACTATTTCCACTTGAAAGCATTAATTATTAATAAACTGAAAAATCTAATATTAACTTTTGCTTAGTTGTCCGAGAGCAATTGAAATCTTTACGTAGATCATTCACAATGTTGCCATTTTGTTGTACGCGGTTATATAAAGGAAAAGCATCGTTACAAATTATTTTTAAAATTAATTTCAAAAAGTTAAGGAAATTTAACAAAAAATTGCACGGAAACAAAATTAAGCTAACTTTTTTAAAACTTTAAAGCGGTGTAAAAATGGTTTTTGTCCGAAAATTGGCTCCGAAGTTATTGAGAAAAAAATGTTAAAATTTCGATTAATTTTTAATTAAAAATTTAATTAAATTTAAAAAAAAACCAAATACCCAACCTACCCAAGAAGTCTACATCCAAAATTTGTCAGTTCTAGGCCCAACGGTCTGCTCTGTAGAGCGCTTTGTACTATTTTTGAGCCATGCATGTTGCTTATTAAAATTGACAGACAGTATCTAGCCTACTGATCGTTTCATGATGCCAAGACTAGCACTTTTGGACGACTTCACTCCGAAAAGGGGTGACAGGCAATGAGTAAGATGAGAACATTTCCGGAGTTCTTTGTTAGGTAACGCGTAGTAAAAAGTAAACATTTCCCCCCTTCATTTTTCCCTTCACCCCTATTTTGGTGAAATCAATTCTGCCTGGCTGGCGCATGCGCAAAAGCGTTGAGGATTTCATAATCCGAGAATCATCTATATAAAGATTATCCTACTAAAATTACGAAAGAAATCATTTTCCTCATTTTTATCAAAATGCTTTGGTGGTTAAAAATGGCGTAATATCTTTGTTTCAGCATTTCTCATTTATTTTTTGTTTTACTTTTATTTCTGCCGATTCCGACGCAGATTCGTTTCGGGTTGTTGCGCCTGGAATTTCACGCTCGTTTTCCCTCATCCTGCAGTCGCGTTTCGCTTGATGGAGGAGTTCTAATTATGCTCATACTACGATAGATTTAATTCGGTTTATCTTGTCAACTAGCGCGTTAATTAAGCGACTTTCGGAGCGCGGCGGAACGAAGAATTTTCTTTACTCGAAACAGTTGTCACACAAACAGTTGTCATAAGCAGAAAGAAGGTGCGACATATTTGGCTTCACGAAAATTAAATTGAGATGGATAAGCCTTTTCGAGATAGACATTGCGTCGAGGAATTTTCAGAAAAACGAATAATCGTCGAATCCTTTTTAATTCCTTTTCTGAAGAATTATTTGTTTCGAACTGAAGTATATTAATTTTGTTCATATGAATTTAACACTTCATTTACCGGTTGTAAATTTTTGCTTAAAATGACAATCTAAATTGAGAATAGATTATCATTGTTTGGTTTTAGTTTAATTATGTTATCGTCCCGTTTTGAAGCAACACGAGGGTTATTTGGAAACGGTCCCATTAATTTTGATACGTGATCAGATACGAGGACGACACCGGAGGTGGTACCCTCCTCTCCAAACTTCCTCACCACACTAGCGTATATGTATAATATCTTTAAATATTTTATTGTATTGTATTTGGATTAGTGTTTGAAATTGTCTATTATTGTCGGTCTTATTTTTTATCGGCGGGATAAGCAGTTGTTGGATTGTTTATCGAATTAAATACCACCCCTGTTACTGGGTGATGATTGTAACTTTAAATTTGCTTTAATAAATTTCCGGTTTCGCTGGAGATCCTCCGTGTGTGGGGGGGAGGGGACTGATGCGCGCTGGGTGTGGCCTGGTGGCTCGGGCGTCCAAGCGCTCGTCGTGCTATGGTGATTCTCTCCACCATCGTCATGTTACCAGGCTTTACACCCAGTGGCGAATCCAGGGGGGCTATAGGGATGCAGCCCCCTAGAGTTAAACTAAAATTCGTAATTTTTTTCAAATCACTACACCTGTTTGTTCTTAATTTTTTTAAAAAAAAAGTAAAACGTGGCAACATTGCTTTCTGGTTGAGAAGATCGGAAATTTTCCCGCTTTTGTAGTCATTCCACTTGTAGCGTTAACGCGGTCGAAAACATTTTTTGGCTAGTTATTTCATTGTGTTTTTTTTATTAAATTATCGAAAGTATTGCAGTGTCTTTTGTCATTCTTATCGTCAGGTTAGTAAAGTTAAAGTGTTTTCACTTACATAAGCCATGACGTCACGAAATTTTCATGACCTCAGCCCCCCAGACCAAAATCCTGGATTCGCACACTCGATTGCGTAGGCCGGAGCGGAGTGGGTTTGCGCACGACACCAGCGGGAGAGCGTTCGACCCTCTACGTATGATTTAACGTGCAAAAGGTACAATACGCGAGTGATCTGCAATGGAGTCAGGCCTCTGGGCCCGAAGCTGGGACCTTATCACTAGGCCACCGCGGCCCGATTATGATCGAAGACCGAATCGGTTGTGATTATCGTTAGAGAATTTGTATTCCGAAACGTTCAATAAATAACTTCTTTAGCATGATCATTTTTACAGGCAAGATTCTTTCTGTAAAATGAGTGATGCGTCACGCGTGATACAAAAATCGTTCAAACCGCTCTGCAGAGTTGGCAGTTGGACATAAAGCTACCCAATTTCTCCCTACCGCAGGGACCCCGCAGTTTCTCCCTAGGCAGTGAGTGCTCACTAAGAAAGGGTTTTCGGAAATTTTAAATAATTCAATATTAATCGAAAAATTAAGATTTTTTTCTCAATAACTTCGGAGTACATTATATCACAAAAGCCGTTTCATAATAGTTTAAAACTAAAAAAAATTAACTTTTCAGTGATACCAATTCTTCTTGTACTGAAATAAAATTGGAATCACTGATAAGTAAGATGACAAGTATCGATGGAAAAATATTGCTTTTTTTTAATAAAAAAAAAGTTGCTTAACTAAGTCGTAAAATGTCTCTCGTCGAAAGAAAGTTAAATTACTGTAAAAAATTGCAATTATAAAAGTTTCTTTATACGCTTAAGATCTGTTTGAAATTGCATCAGAAAGCCTATCTTTAGATTAGGATCGTTTAGTGATAACATTAGAAAAGCAATTAACAGATAGCAAACCTACCTGTTACCTTTTGGCCTATCTGTTACCTCTTTTATTAGTAGAATTTGCTGACTAGTGGCTTTTTTATTAGAATGCCTATTAATAGGTTTGCTGTCTAGTGACTTTTTTATTAGAAAACTATTAATAGGTTTGCTGTCTAGTGACTTTTTTATTAGAAAACTATTAATAGGTTTGCTGTCAAGTGGCTTTTTTATTAGAATGCCTATTAATAGGCTTACGGTAAATAATTATTGCCTTAAGAAAGGCTAAAGGCTTACTGTCTAAAAGTGAAAATCAGTGACAACCTCTTAATGGAGTTGCGGCCGATCGAGTCTTAAAATAAAGTCTTATTGATAAAGTCCTTTAAACTCATATCGAGCATTTTTTCGGAAAAAGATATTAAAAATTTTAAAAAATATCGCAATTGCTTATTTTTTTATTTATTTATTTCATAAATTTTATAGGTACGGGATTGTTGAATCTTAGAAAAGAAGCGGAGGAATTGAAAAAAAATCAGATGCCTTATTAATGAAACCGTTATAAGACGCTGTCAGTATGACTTCTAATTTTCAAGCAAGATACCAAAACATTCTAGAGAAAAAGCTATACAAAAATATAAATATTTCACTTGAATAAAATATTTTCGTAATAAATTCCGACTCTGAAAATTTCAAACTTTCCAAGATCTTATGCAACAGCAATATGAAGTAGATCCCTTTTAATTTTCTTTCTTCCTTTGAAACTCCCGTAAAAAAAGAAACAACGGAGTAGTATAAAAAATCTATAAAATTAATAGAAAGAGGGGCTTCACCTTTCGATACGGAATAAAAACTTCCTCTCTTTCGTTTTACATTTCAGCAGCATCACAATGAAAAAGAGAAAATCTTTCCGAACTTTGTTCGGAAGAAAATATTTTAGAGAAAGCCAAGAAATGAATACGTCGGATTAAATCTTGAAACTAGATTTGTTTCTGTAATGAAAATTCTTTGTTACCCAATAGTAACATTACTGTTTGGTCAGAGTTTTAAAGAAACGAACATTCGTGTTTCTGTGTTGTTGAGATTATTTGCTTTGTCATGGAATAGATGCTTGCGTAGTTTTTAATTTTTAAACACTTTTATTTAACTTGACTTGTTTCATATTCGTGAAGTTTTAAATTCGTAATAAATTTTTCCGAAACTCCTGAACAGTTTCCGACAGGCATACGCCACCTTTCAGTCAGACGTCAAATGACGTCATTTTGAATTTTTTTTATTTTTCCACCGATTTATTTTTGATGTTATGCAAAGAATTAGAAAGTGATTTTTATGTTTTTATATTTCAGTATAATTAAAAAATCTTTAATTTTATGTAAAAAGTTTTTAAAAATAATTTTGCCGATTTCTTATATTTTTTTCTAATTTTTTTTTTTAAAAACGAAAATTTTTTTATCCGAATTTAATTTTGCTTCACAGTTAACTTGTTATTGATATTTTTTACATAATTTAATAGAAATCTATTCTTTAAATTAATTTTGGCGTTGATGGGTTGATGTTGGTAACGGCGGAAAACACAAAAGAAGATGATTAACATGAAAAATTACCCTTTTTTAATTAACAGTTAATTGAAATATGTAATCTAATCAATTATTACTAATAATTAATCTCATAGAATTTTGTTTCCATTAGTTCGTGAGGAAAGTGAAAGTCAACCCTTTTGGGTAGCAGAGGAAGAAGAGTACTAAGAACTCAGAATTAAAGCAATAAAATATTTGATGTCTGTCACAAACATAGAACCTGTGTGTAACATACTCTTCTTCAGCATATGTTAAGACAAGTATCACAGATTGGTACACGTCACGTACATAGTTCACAATATCCTTCCGCAGACTGATATGTGGGAAGTAATTCATAGAAGAAAGTTACAGGTAACAGTTTATATACCACATTCATGGTTGTTGGAACAAATAATTAAGAGAGGAGTTTGCAGTTCATCTGTCTTTTTTATTTATTTTGAGTAATGAGCACTATGCTGTGCAAATTAATAGGGACAATCTGGCTTTTTCCTCAGAATTGTATTGTGACAAGTATCAGACGAGAGATTCTCGGCAGACATTTCTCTTTGATTATGAAGTGAGAACTAGGAATAACTTGGAGTATTTTGAGGGAATATAGAAACAAATTCTGACAAAACACACTCTTGAAAAGGATTTTCCCATCTTTTAAAGAATAATCCACTATACAAACCTTCCAAAAGACGGAAATAAGGTTAAGATTAGAAATAATACAGTTGATTTTCGAACTACTAAAATTCGGTATAAACTATGTAAGCATGTTTAATATTTATGCCTGACAAAAGCACGAGTTCAACTTATTTAATGTTATAACAGTGTATGATACCGGATAAGTGGCAACGGTCTGATGTTGACTTACTTTGGATTTGATTTGAAAATGAGAGGAGACGAGTACGAGTACGGTTGAACGATATTACGATGTACGCAGACGCGAAGTGTAATAATGGTTGTGTTTTAATGTTCTAATAAATGTTTGTTTAGTCTTAAAAGAGATCTTATGAATGTCAACTAGAAACAACAATATAGAACCCAGCAGTAAACTTTCTCATCTATTTACTAGAACACCACTACATGTCCCAACACCTAGAATCGTGAAGATTCCCAATCAGTGGGCAAAGGCATACGTGGATGAAACATCAAATAGTACCCGTTTCCGGAAACCTTAGAAAAATGGCTCTACGAATGGAAAATATTGCGTATCCAAAAAAGGGTTTAATTGTAACACAAACTCTAAATTAATAAGATTAGTACATGTAAAAGGAATAAGGAAATCAAAGAAACAGAAAACCAGATACTAATTAAATACAGAAATGGAACGAAAATAAATACAAACAAATAAAATTATTATGAAATAATCTATGCCGTGTGAATGGTGTGGTTAAATGGAAATTAAAAAATTTTTACGAGACTCGATCTCGATAACTTCCAAGTATATTCTAGGTAAGGGCAAAAAACAATGTCCATCAAAACGGTCAGAAATAAGTAAATAAAACAAAATGAAAGCAATCCCAAATAACAAACAATATCTCAAATAACAGCTATTTAATCAGTCTTCACATGCAATTAATTCACTTTCAAATTCAAAAAATGATTAATTTTTCAAATTCCTGTTGAGATAAGATAAATCTAAGCTAAGCAATCTCACACTTGTCTTAGCATGACATCCACTCTTGTCAGGTGGATGTTATATTATTTTGTTTGCTTAGTGGCCACAACAAATGGTACTCGTTATAGAACCACAAATTAAAATGCAATAGTTTACGAGTACATGAATTAGAAATTTGTGACACTTGGAGTCTACTATATGGGGTGAGTGGAGTAGCGACCGGAGGGGCAAGGGGGTAGACATCCCCTGGGCGCCAGTCTCAGGTGGCGCCACGCCATGGAGATAAAACATTAGTGCATTTTTGTCACTTTTTAAAGTGAGATACCATGAGGAAGCGAAAAAATAGGGCCATGCCTCGGCGCCATTTGCGCTTGCTAAACCACTGATGGCGACTGAGGGCGAAAGAATCATATTATGCCTCGGGCGTCACCTACCCTCGCTACGCCACTGCAGGGTGTTTTGAATCCCCTTTAGCCTAGCCAAATCAAGTCATCATAAACTTATATACTTTATCAGAGTCAAGTACTCATGATAAAGGGGAGCTGATGCATCTTCTGTTGGTCAAAATGACCCTGGAGCACCTAGGTACCACATCAGGTAGAAATCTGACTTAGTTCCTTTATTTGAAGATAATTCCCTTTTCTGGAAGAGTTTAAAGAGAAACTGGATCGCATTCTGTTTCTTTAGGAAGAAAACTTCCAGCAGCCGGCTGACCTCAAAGAGTAATTTGTCGTACATTTGTTTTACCAGTTCTGAATAATGCTGATTATGATCATAGTTAGATGTAGAATCTAAAACCTACTTGCTTTTCTTTTCAGTTTGTTCAGAACTTTTTTATTCTATTATGTTACTTTTTTTGTATTGTATTTTGAGCTTCTTCATAACTTTTGTATTACTTTATGATGTTTCTTTTTTGTTTGCTGTGTTTTTGAGTACTGACGTCATGTTTCGTGTGTATTTCTATTGTAATTGTTCTCTGAACTCAAATCCCCCGTCCAAATTAGTGCCATATACCATCTGGGTAAGCTGGGCATGGCAAATAAATAAATAAATCCATAACCAACTCCCTTCAATTCACATTCCTCAACCTTACTATACCTTATTCTACTGTATTTCTATGTTCTAGTGAATTTTTATTGCAGAATCAATAAGATAGGGAATTCCAAATGAACGCGATATCATCTTCGTCTATGTTTTAAGAATCTCTGCACCTTAAATCACATTCATAGTTTTTTTTAGGTATTCATTACCTTGAATGCCATCGCAAAAACCATCAAACTATAAATAAATACATTTCGCGCAACTCCTCACTTTTCAAATTTCTCTTTACAAATCTGAAGAGAAATCGAAAAGTGACGTTTCTTAAGAAGCTTTACAGAATCGCAGCTCAAGATGTCTTAGGATTCAGGAGCAGCACTTAGTCATGCGCAGAAATAAATAAATAAAAGGCACATACACACACTCTCACAAAAAAAATCTTCATCAAGAAGTATAAAATTTGAAGTGGAAATTGCAGTTCGAAACTCTTTCCTCTTCAGAATTCTTCCCTCTTTTCAGGATTCAATTTTTCTTTTCCTGAATCCCGATTTTTATAGCAGTGAAAGTAAAAGACGCTGAGATAACGGTCGAATAATTTTAAATCCTACCATTCAGATACGTAACTGGAAGGCTTAAAGAATAACTTTTCAGCATTTGTGACGGTTGAATTGGAGCTGGGAATGGTAAAAAAGCACATCTTTTGAGACCGAGGTTTGCTTAATAGTTGCTATTTTGTTGAAGTGAACTGGAAAGTTTACTGTTCTGAGAAAAAAATACTCCTTCTGTAATCTTTTCTTAAAACGATAAATAGCATTTAAAAGACGGATAAATGTCAGTTAAGTTGCGGCATTTATTTGTTTGGTTTTTTTATATACATGGTCTGATGTAGAGAAATGTTTTCGAAATGAAAAAAATAAGGGAAGATTTAAATGTCAAAATAGCAAATCGGATTACTATGATAGCTGGCTTTTGCAGTAGCTCAGCATTTAAAAAATATTACTCAACTCGCGCATAACAAAGTTATAAAATTTTTCCTTTACATTTTTGATATAAAAATTCTATCACTAACGTGCAGAATAATCTACCAAATGCGCAGTGTGTACAAGTGATATTTTTTTGAACACATACATTAAAATAAATTTTAAATAACTTTGTACAAATCTATGTAAATAAAATACAAACGGCAATTATTTGTACGCTATAAATATCCTAACTACACAATAGATTTTACTCAAATCTTGTCCGCAAATACTACAAAGAATATGAATGGTTTTAGCGAAGGTTCCTTGAACATTAAATAAATAGTTAATTTTTTATTATTTAAGCAACTATGATTCCACAGCGCATGCGCAGTTCAAGCGCTTCTCCTGAAGCACATAAAAAGCTAAGAAATAATGTGATAAAAGTTGAAACGCATAAATAGTTTGTACGGTATAAAATTCCAAACTACTGAATAGGTTTTTTAAAATTTTGCACAATACTATGAAACATCTATATAAATAAATGAAAAATGCAAAAATAGTTTGTACGCTATGTTAATCTAAATCCGATCGTGAATTCGTATCTGGTGTTGAACAGGAAGTACTGACCAATGACAAACCCCTGTGGCTGGTTTGGTAAAGCTTCAAACGCCGATTCTATAGATCTGAGGATCGTCCCTTCAATGGATACTTTTTTTTAGAAGAACGAGAAGAGATTCGGGATTCTGCGTAACTGATATATTTCAGATATCGTTTGTTTCTTTCTGATAAATATTTCTTCAGCTGTTATCGGCTGAATGAATAATGTTTTTGCCATTCTTGAGTGAAATTGGTCTAAAAATTTGTTAAGAATTTGGGCATAGGTCATTCACGAATAATTTTGTTACGAGAACAAAAAATTGAATAATTTTAAAGATAAAGAGGCAAGATTAAGCAGGATCCTATCGCACTGATATAATTAAAATTTTATTCATATTTATTTCTCATCTTTTTATTTGACTGTTTTCTTAAATAGCATTGTAAATAAATGTCAGACTTTAAATAGATACATTTTGCGCGACTCTATCTGATTTTTCTTATCAGACCAGCACAGAAATTGAAAAGTGCGAGATCCCTCGAGAAACTTCATTGAATCTCAGTCGAAGAAGCCAAAGGTTTCAGTGAAAGCACTTAGATCTGAACAGTAAGAAATAAGCAAACATTATGCGCATACAGTCACTTAAAAAAATTATCGACGAGATGTATAAAATTTGAAGTGGAAATTATAGCACGAAAAGTTTCATTTTATCCTATTCAGAATTTCCCCTCTTTTCCACGATTTCCTTTTCTAGAAGCTCATTTTGATAGCAGTGAAAGTAAAAAATAAGGAAGAAGAATCTGAAATCGAATAAATTTAAATCCTTGCCATTCAAATTCGAAACTGCGAGGCTTAGAATTTTTTTAGCTATTGTGATGGTTGCAGTTAAAGATTGTAACAGAAGGCACATCTTCGTTTGTTACCGTTTGATAGTAGCTATCATTAAGATGTGAATTGGAAAGATTTCTGGTCTTGAAAAGAACACAGCGACAACTATTTATTCTTTCCTGAAGAGGATAAGTAGCGTTTAAAAGGTCATTGCTTATGTGTTTTTCTACACATGTAATCAGAAATGTTTTCAAAACAAAAGCAGAAAATTTAGATATAACAATAGGTAATCGAACTGCTACGGTTGTTGGAATATCGATGAATTCAATATTTCTACATTTACGACAAGCAATTCGTGCATGTTAAAAATCCGAACCCGTAATGTAGGCAAGAAATACTATGTTTTGAGCAGAAATGGAATTTTCTAAAAAATATCCAACATAATAAAACGATGGTACATTCGTGGTCTTCTAAACTTCTAATTTAAAAACTTATTATATTTTTCATGTATCAATCTGTGGGATAGAAATTGTTTTTAGTAAAGTAATATTCTATTCTGTGAACTAAAATTACATAATAATTGTGTACCAATTCTTGTCTCCACATTTCATCTATAACTGATTTTGACAAAAGGCAAATTTGTAGAATGTCATTTCACAAATTAAATTGAAAATATCTTATTGATTGCCTCATTAATATTAACTCTAGTCTGTCAATAATAAGATTTGTTTCGTTAAGAAATGATTTTTG
>BGPR01000457.1:0-21747 GCA_013235015.1 Araneus ventricosus
CCTTTGACAATGGCCTTATTGTCCTTGAAAAGTATCGAATATCCAGCTTTCTGTATTTGTTTGACTGAAATTAGGTTGCCATTGAGTTCCGGAATAAACAATACGTTTTTCAGAACAATTTCTTGTCCATTCTTTAGCCTGCCACGTATTACTCCTATACCTGCAACTTCTAGTAGTCTTGATTTAGCTGCACAGGACACAGTTCCGGAAGATGGTTTCAATTCTTCAAACCATTCGCGTTGAGAACACATATGGGAAGTTGCACCCGAATCCACAATGAATTTCTTAGCTTCTCCTTCACCAACAACAAAGGAGACTGCCGCTGCTTCTTCTTCTTTAAATGGCGGTTTCTTACGGGTCAAGAGCCTACAGTTTCGTTTCTTATGGCCGAGCTTTCCACAATGATGACAGACCACAGTCTTATCACAAAATCTTGCTATATGTCCCTTTTTATTGCACCTGAAACAGACCACAATTCGTTGATTTGTCGGAAATGCAATATCATTTGAGGATTTACTTCTCGGTGCTTTCGTTTCAGACACCCGCCGGTCTTTCAGCAACGCTTCGGCATCTAACAGTCTGAAAACCAAAAATTGAAGGGAAACTTGTTCTGAAGGTTGGTTTTCAACAGCAGATTTCGTAGAATCATATTCAGGAGGCAACGACATCAGAATATAAACGATAATGTCCATGTCACTGATTTTCACACTGCACGATTTTAACTGATTCACAAGTCCATTAAATTCGTTAAGATGTTCTTGCATGGATACATCCTTCTTCTTTTTCAGAATAGAAAGACGTTTTCTTATTAAAATTTGATTTACAGTTCCATCCCTTAAGTACGTAGATTTCAGTTTCTGAAAAATGCTGGCGCAAGTATTTTCATCCGATAGCGACATCAAAACTTTGTCGCTAAGAGAAGATAACATCAAGGCATAAGCCTCCTTACTTGCCGAAACTTCATTTTCTTTCGTTTCATCAGCTTCTGAACTCATAAACTTATCCAAGTCTTTCGCTACGAAAATCGACTCGATTCTTCTCGCCCAGACGGCAAAATTTGCCCCGTCAAACTGATTTACGCAATATTTCAGTTCGGCATCCATTTCTAAAACGATACTGGGCCAAAGGAACCACGCTCTGCTGTTAAAAGTAAAATTCACCAGCCGTGGACCGAAGCAAGAGAAAGAATAATTTATTATATACAAAAGCAGAGGTATATCTACATTGAAGTAATGATTAACCAATAAGAGAAAAGCGCGCTTCTAAAAATAGATCATGACATCATACACTAAATAATGAAACGGGAAGTGGATGAGTAATTGATGCGATGCGCGATTACAGATTGAATATGAAATCATAACATTCAGATATTTTAATACTCTCTTAGCAGCTGTCCAATGAGGCATACCTGGATTTTCGTTAACTTGACTTAAATAGCTAACAGTATGACAAATATCAGGTCGAGTACAAATAGTTAAGTACATGAGAGATCCAATTAAAGACCGATAAGGGTACAATGACATTTCAGCCTTTTCGGCTTCCGTTTTAGGACACATTTTTTTCGTTAATTTGACACTAGGGTCCAAAGGTGTTTTCACTGTCCTAGCATCCTGCATGTTAAATTTCTCTAGAACATTTTCAATGTATTTACTCTGAGACATGGTAATTTGACCATTTTTGACATTTTGTGAAAACTGTATTCTTAAGCAAAAACTTAATTTTCCTAGGTCTTTAATTGCAAACTCATTTGACAAAAAATTCTTAAATTCAAGATATAAATTTACATTACTAGTACAACAAATTAAATCATCGGCATAAATAATTACAATTAACTCACCTTTAGAGTTCTTTAATTTATAAACACATTTATCAGAAGATAGTGGATTTAAACCAAAAGATTTAAGTTTTTTTATCTAACTTACAGAACCACTGCCTACCAGCCTGTTTTAGGCCATAGAGAGATCTTTGCAGTTTATACACATAATCGGGGTGTTTCTGGTCGATGAAATGAATCTGCCTACCAGCCTGTTCCATAAAAATTTCTTCATCAAGATCACCATTGACATAAGCCATGATAAAATCTAGTTGAAATATTTCTAGATTGTTTTCTGCACAGTAGGCAATTACAGTTCTGATAGAACCAGGCATGGCGACAGGAGCAAAAGTTTCTTGACAGTCTACGTCAGGTATTTGCGCGAATCCTTTTGCAACAAGACGAGCTTTTCTTAAAGCAATGGAACCGTCTGCGTTGTATTTTGCACGCAGTACCCATTTTGATCCGATAATGTTTTTATCTTTAGGTAGTTTTACTATCCTCCAGGCTTGATTCTTTAAGAGCGCATTGTATTCTGCCTGCATGGCTTCAAGCCATCCTTCAGAATTCGGTCCATTTAAAGCTTGTGATCGGAGTGTCGTCTTCTAAAGCGATTTGAGTCTTCTAAAGCAATTTCCTCCTTGATATTATACTACTTTCTCGGCCTGCCAGGTTTCCCTGTAAAAATTTTTGTTGGCCTGCCACGTGCTCTTGGAGCGTCAACATTGATTGTGCAATCTCCGTCAATATCAGAATCCTTCGATTCTTTTGGCGAGCTTCCAACAACTCCAATGTAGGGGTAATCTGTTATCTGATCATTCGAAGGTGGGTGTGTTTCTTTCTGCGTCTCTGATTGGTTGGTTCCTTTTGAGTTGCTATCCATGATGTCAGAGCTAAGAATTTTATCCTTTTGAGGTAGGTGTTCTTTTTCTTTCGGTATGATTTCCGGAAAAAATAATTCTTCGTAGTTGCTCGTGTTTTCAAATTCGTTTATGAATTTTACGTCTCTGCTAGTAATCACTTTATTCGCCTGAGAATCAAACAGTCGATAAACTCTGTTTTCGTCTGAATAGCCTATGAAGATACGTTCGGTTGATCTAGCATCAAATTTGCCCTTCTGAGGTTGCTTATTTAAAGCAAATGCTTTCTGGCCAAACGTTTGGAAATGTTTCACGGTTGGCTCTTTGCCAAATAATTTTTGGAACGGGGTTTGGTTTTCATCTTGTAATCCACTAGTAGTACAGCGATTTCTTATGTACACAGCACAATTTATTGCTTCTGCCCAGAATTTCATTGGGAGTCCAGATTGAAGGAGTAGGCATCTGGCCATACTGACCAAAGTTCGGTTTTCACGTTCTGCGAAGCCGTTCATTTGTGGGGTATACGCACATGTGCGTTCTCTTTTAATTCCATATTTGACTAAATAATGGTCGAAATTTGGTCCAACATACTCAAGCCCTTGGTCAGTTCGGAGTGTTTTTATTTTGCAGTTCAGCTTGGTTTCGATGTAAGCTTTGAATTCAAGAAATGCAGACTTTACTTCGTCTTTTGATCTAAGGAAATAGACATGTACAAATCGGGAACAGTCATCAATAAAAGTTGCAAAATAAAATGATCTTCTTATTGACTCAACAAGCATAGGTCCACATAAGTCAGAATGTATTACACTTAATAATTGTGAACTTCGGTTTTTCGGCTCTTTTGAAAATGGAGTAGCAGTTTGTTTACCTTGGATACAAACTTTGCAGTCCATCAAAGTGTCATTTGGTTTAAAGTTCATTCTATACACCATGTTCTGCGCTTGCAATTTCTTGAGATCTTTTTCATTCAGGTGACCGAATTTTTGGTGCCAGTGTTCAATTTCTTTCACAATTGAAACGTATTCCACTATTGCAGTGACGTAATACAGACCTTTTTCGCGTTTAGCAATGAGCACAGTTTCGTTTTTAAGAATTAATCACACTAGCATGGTTTCGTTGGAATT
The DNA here is from genome assembly GCA_013235015.1 of Araneus ventricosus. Classification (NCBI taxonomy): domain Eukaryota; kingdom Metazoa; phylum Arthropoda; class Arachnida; order Araneae; family Araneidae; genus Araneus; species Araneus ventricosus. The sequence continues at coordinate 3,798 of BGPR01000457.1, forward strand.
TTACAGTAAAGTTGTTAGCAGTAACCTTGGAAATTGAAATCAAATTATTCTTTAAGTCAGGAATATATAACACATTTTGAAGAGTAATTCCTTTTGTTTGATTTCCGACAAGAACATCGAATGTCACAGTTCCTTTGGCGATAGCTTTTACCGTTTTGTCTACGGCTAATTTTACGTATGTATCGTCGATAGGATTTATTTCTGTAAACAAATGTTCGTTGAAACACATATGCCTTGATAGCGGTGCAACAAGCCATATGTGTTTCAACGAACATTTGCTTGCTGCACCGCTATCAAGGCAGAAAATATTTCTTTGGAGTCAACACAGCTACTATGTATCAAGATTACCTTTCGTTTTGTTTCGTTGGTTTCCGCTATCATTGCACTGTTTTTTGAATGATTTTATTATTATTCGGCGTCAGATTTTTATTTTCTTTTCTTCCAGCATATGCTGGCTTTGTCGAAGATTCCGCAGTAGTTGCATTTTTAATGAATTTTGATTTTGTTGTTTGTTTTCTTTTTTTCCGTCGGCGTCGGGTTGGCGACTTTCGGTTTGTTTGTAACATTCGTACTTCTTTTTTTCTCGGTGTAGAGAGTCGTTGCGAATCATGGAAGGTCGGAATTTCTTTATTTTCTTGCTTTTTCAATCAGCTTGATTTTCAGCGTTTCGAGCTGATTCAATTGCGATGAAATATGACGATTCGAATGTATAACAGTAGAATCGTTAGTAAATCATTGGCGATTTCCATTTCCTTTAATTTGTCCACAAGCATGAAGAATTCGTTTTGATATGCTCATTCATATTTTAGAGTCAGTCATTTTTGAAAAAAAAGTTGTTTGCAGGAGCTGTGCTTTTCGCGTTGGTCCTTTTGACATCTAAATGTTTTGCAATTTAGTCCAGAGTTCGTGTGATGTTGCAGTTTTGATTTGGCTTAATTCCGAAGGTTGAATGGATCAGCCCAATTTTAGTTTTGCAGCAAGCATCACTTTTAATGATCGCAAGAGGCTGCAAGTTTGACTTCAAATTGATCAAGACGACACGTGTCTTCTGCAATTAACGTAATAGCTCCGAGTCACCATGAAACAGAACCTTCACAAACTTCCGTGCACAAACTTATTGCAAATTAAAGCAAAAACAGAATACGAAACACAACCCAGGAATAGAACTCGCTTGACCCCGTTCCGAAGCGGAACGCTAACCGTTGAGCCAGTCGAACTCTGAGAGGAGAGCAGAGATTTCGCTAATACATCGTCGATTTGATTCGTATACATTTTATTTTTAATATTTTCTGGAAGTTTCATTAATTTTTTGGGTTGAGATATGATTTGAAGCGAAGAGGCGTTTATTTGTAAAACTTTACGTTTTGCTAGTAAAATAAATTATGAAATTAGAGTTCAAAAGTAATTACTTTAAAATGGGACAAAATGATTAGTTATTAGTTCACACTATGCATTTTAGATTTAATTTTTATTTATAAACGTTAAAATTTCAAGCAGTAGAAGAAAAGTCGATATAGTTTTCTTTAAAAGTAGAGAGTGATATATTTATAAAAAAGATGGAAAATGTTTCAAAAATTTTTTTATAAAAAAGTTATTTTTCAGAATTGAAATTGATTTATTGAATTAATACAAAAGAATTATATGTCTAGGAGATGCTATTAAAAATCGATGTTTTAATTTAAAACAGAGACAAGATAATTATCTCTTTATTAAGTCTATCTTGTGCAGGAAGCTTGTTTTGCAAAATGTCAGCAAGTTTGATTTGCAAGAGGTGGCGCTTTTGTCGCATCGAACTTGCTACAGTTCAGATTCAAGTTTGACGCGTCAGATTTTGCCATGAAAGTCAAAAAATCAAACTTACTGACCAAACTTACGTGCTATCTGGGTAGGATTATATCAGCTTTCGCTTTTGATCGTCGGATACCTTTCGCAACAGTCGTACCCCCAGTGACTTCTGCTTTTCGTTCAGCTCTAGTGACAAACTTCCAATGATCATTTTTCACCAAAATGGCTTCTATTTGTACTTTCCAGCTGTCGTAATTGTCTTTTGAAAGTCTTTCTATAGCGATATTACTTGCCATGATCATTCGTTGCTGAATGCAGACTCAGCGTAAATTCAGCGGTTTCGCTTTTTTCTTGTCTTAGCAACTTCGTAGTTTAATCGAAGTGCGCAGTTTCGTTTCTCGCTCAACTCTGCATAAAGTTAACAGGCGCAGTTAAAGATTGCCTGGTCCCCATAACCATTGAAGGGGAAATTAGCAGAGTTCGAGAAACTGGTTTAATCATCGTTTATTTTGAACACATAGCACGTAAGACAAAGACACAGACATAAAGAACGTTTTAACAAGCACAGTTCAAACTACATCACTAACTGCATTATACCGGCTCTCCATGAAAGGAATCATGGGATGCATGTGACGTCACGCAGTGACGTATTGTATCATGACATCATCACAATAGCTTGTGATTGGTTGGAAGATTGAATGAGGAGACTGAAGGAAAGTTAACTGCGTATAATTTCCAACAATAACATGTGGTATCATATCGGGATAGAAGTCACGTGACTGAGATGGACTAAGAGCTCCGGTTTTAGATGTTGCATCGCTTCGTGTATGAGCCACGAGCACGTTTCCTGTTCTGTCCACCATATTATTGCAATTTCGTGTGGTATCTCGATTTTCTTTCTTTTTAGAATCAGTATTTCCAGCCTCCATCGACATATAATTTTTCTTGGGCGATCACTATTAAGACAATTATTTTGAGAAAGTGCGTCTTCTTAGACAGTGCTTGATGGGGAGAAAAATGAATAATCGGAGAGAAACTCATCGCTTACATACTGTGGACATTTCTATGCACAATCTGTCACAAAAGTATCTAAGTACTTTTTATCTAAAAGTACTAATTTTCACATTTTAAATATTAAGACATACACAGAGACGTATTCAAAATTGATAAGGGGAAAAAATTATGGGAGTCGTTTATAATTCAGTAAATAGTCGAATCAGTGTAAAAATTATTTATTTAAGTTACACACGGCAACTTAACATATAATTTCAATATTAACAAAAGGAGAATTGTTTGCTACCGACTATCACTTTCTGAAGTTTACCCTTCATTGCCAGTTTACAGTTTCAGAGGCTCAAAAACAGCTGGAAATTATCTGATTGGACTCCATTGACCCAATCTATTACATACGAAGATTTTTCAACTGGTTTTTAATTTGAACAAATTGTTTCAAGAATAATTTAATGCTCACATTACTGCCTACTATTTTTGAAATTTGCAGTTTTCAAGGCGTAACAATTCTGTAGAAGCAAAATCCATACAGCCAAAAGACTTTTAATGAGAACAGTTACATTAGAGTTATGGTACAAAGTTACGTTAGATATTATTGACGATGGACGCGTTGGAGAGTTATATTACTCGTTAATAATTAATGTGCGTCCACATCTCATAATTTATATAAACTATTTATCGTATATCTCATCTGCATGCAGCTGTGGAGAATTTTTTATTGTGTCATTCGGTCATGCACCGAAGTTTTAAATGAAAACAACTCTGATAATTTTTTCAAATCTATTGCTTTGAGTTATTAAGAAAAATATCTGCATGAAAAGCGTCATTAATGATATGTAAAAAATGTTTTTTCATAAAATGGTTTTACAACCTTATGGAAACAGCTTTAAAATCTTTCTTGCGTAAAAACCACATTGAAATCATTTATTGCCGACTATTTTATTGCTTACATTGTCAAAATCGCGGAATATAACGGAACGGATAAGAAGCGATGAATTCACTTTCAAGAATGCAATTTTTCTCTTTGTCACATGATTTGCGACGCCGACCGTAAACAAGCCGAACGTGCGACGCCGATCAAGAGGTTTCGAAAACAATTTATGAGAAAAAAAAGAACTTTTCATTATTAAGTTTGTCCTGTGTAATAAAGAATGTTATCTGTGATGACTCAATACATTTCTTAATGCAGTTCATCATTTTTAAATAAGATTACACGAAAAGGTCCAGATTAAGTGAATATTGAAAATTTCATTTGGTGCGACACACAGATAAAATAACAAGATACTGAATTTGTTTCAGAAATATTATGAAATGATACAATTGAAATTTTAAGCCGATAGCAACGTTTCCCGTTCTCAAGATTTCAGATTGAAAAACATATACGCAACGTTAACTATTTTTCCTGTGCTGCAAAAGATGTTTTTTCAAAAAAATCGCATTTTGTGTCGTTTCCTGTATTCTCTCAATATGTTTACAGTTAGCTGAATTAGTGAGGGTATTTATAGAAAGAAAGGAATTATTTTGTTTTTAACGACTCCGATAAGTCAGATTCAGATATTCAATATCCAAATCAGAGACGTAAAAGATTATTTTCATTCAGAATTGCAATGTATTGCATTTAGTTCAACATAGAAATAAGTTGCAGCTAAGCAATTTTTTGAAGAAGTTATGTTTTACAAGATTTATATCTTCGTGGATATCAAAATTTATGTGTTCTCTATTCATAGAAGAATTTTTTATTCTTGAATTCTTGTACGTGGGTGAAGTGATGTTTTCTATTTTACCCAAACTGATTTCTGTTTCACCTTTTTAATTTAGCCTAAAAATTGCTTGCGAATAATGAAAAGAATTATTGTAAAAAGAAAAAAAATCTGCGTTTGAGAAGATTTGTTTTTTTTTACAGACTGCTCACTAAATGAGTGGTTAAATGCTTCCTAGTTTATTACACGTTGCCAATGTTGTGTGGTTAGGCCAAACTGTTAAATAATTAATAATAATTCATCAAAATCTTCAAATACCATTCCTATATTTACAACAAAGCATTAAGTCTTTAATAGGCGTAAACATTAAGCCTTTGAAACATTTCCTCGCCCCAATGATTTTCATATACTGTTTTTGCAACCTTTAGGTCATCCTTCCTTTAGGCCAGAGGTTCTCAACCTGTGGTACGCGTACCCCTAAGGGTACGCGAAGGACCAGTTGGGGGTACGCGAACTCGAAGTCGGTAATGGCGGACACAAGAAAATATAAAGGATTAAAAAAGTTGCAGTATTTTCTTTTCCTAAGTTCGTTTGAAAAATAAAAACGAAAGTTGTGCTAGTCTAAAAGCTGCGCTCGAAATAAGAAAGCAAAAGAAAACTTGGTAAATGTTTGAAATTTTGTCTTTACCAGCCCCGATTATGCATGAATCATCAGTGTGTTCGCAAAAGCTGTAGCTTCACTAGGCGCCAGTGTGGTATGCTTTTTATTTTTGTTCTTCTAGTTTAGGCTTATCGAGGCTTAGGAATCCTCTCAAAGATTCTTGTTTTGACGTTTTTATTAAAAGCGCGATTAAACGCAGGCATAATTATTTGCTCGACTGGGATGCATAATGAATAACGACTTTTCATATAAATCAAGCTTTGTATTTTAAGGGTGCTGAATTTGATGGGTTTGGTTTGGTGTTTGTAGGCTATGCGTGCTCAATTTGAAGTGCTTATATTTAGAGTGACTTCAATTCGATATTGTTTGATTTCTCAAAATGGACAAGTGGTTGAAAACTGGAACTCTTAAGAGATCGGCATCTAGAACTGAAATTCGAACCACCGATTTGGCAGCTATGGAAATAACTGTAGATCAGCAAGATGATAATCATGAAGTGCAAAGATCGACTGATTGGCCTGCTCAGGTAAGAAATAAAATTGATTTTGTTAAAAAAAAATTTTTCAAAGCATCAGTGCACCTCCGAAGAAGAGAAAATATTCTAACGAATACTTAAAATATGGATTTTCCGTCACGGGTGATGAAGATTGCCCAAAACCACTCTGCGTTGTTTGTGGAGAGATATTGTCAAACGGCAGCATTAAACCATCTTTACTAATAGGCCATTTAGAAACGAAACATCCAACTTATAAGCAAAGAAATATTAATTTTTTCCAATGACTATCCAACAGCCCTAATTTAAATTCTTGTTTAATATCTACAAACAAAGCAAATGAGGCTGCGATTCAGGCATCACACAGAATAAGTTATCATATTGCTAAAAGTGGAAAAAATCATACTATCGCTGAAAATTTGATTTTTCCGTGTATCAAGGATGCGGTTGAATGCATGTTCGGTGAAGACCATATCCAAAAAATTAAAAATATTCCTTTGTCTAATAGCACAGTTTCTCGTAGAATTAAGGACATTTATATTGACACTGAAGCTACTATAAATGGAAGAATAAAAAAGAGCCCCCTTCTTTTCAATACAGGTTTCAATACACTGATGTTTCCGATCTGTCAATTTTGCTTGTTATTGCAAGATATTTTAATGTTAACGAACTTGAAGAACATGTTATCCTTTCACTAAAAGATGTACTGGAAAGCACATATTTAATGCCATTCAGGGTTATTTCTGTGGAAACGAAATGGATTGGACTAAGTGCTGTGGTGTTTGCACAGATGGTGGAAAATCTATCTCTGGCTGTTATAAAGGTGTACGTGGTCGTATCAAAATAGTCGCTCCTCATGCAGCTTGGAGCCATTGCTGCATCCACAGAAAAAGTTTAGCAACGAAGCCTTTGCCAAATTCATTGAAAGAAGTACTCAATCAATCTGTCGAAGTTGTAAATTTTATTAAGGCTAATTCAACTAACACCCGATTGTTCAAATCTTTGTGTGGAGACATGGGCAGCCTACATACTACGTTACTTTTGCACACAGAAGTGAGATGGCTTTCGCGAGGAAATGTATTCTCAAAATTGTTAGAACTGCACATGAAGTTCATATGTTTTTTGAAGACCACCCTTTTACGTTGAGCTCTAAATTTCATGAAAGTGAATGGTTGCAGCGGCTTGCGTACTTATCTGACATTTTTCAGAAATAAATGAACTTAATTTAGGATTGCAGAACCATTCCATAACCATTTTTAAGGTAACTAACAATATCGAGCCTATGATTAAGAAGCTGAATTTTTGGGTATCCTGTATTAAAAAAACACCAGTTTGAAGTTTTTGAGACACTTCGACAGCTTTTTATCTGAGAACGAACTTAAATTAACAAAACAAGTAAAAACTAGTATAATAGCACATTTAAAAAGGACTTATAAGTTGTCATTTAGACAATATTTTCAGAAGCGCAGTGATGTAGATATGTGGATTTTAAATCCATTCAACGAAGTGTTTTTTTCAAAAAGCTGAAAAATTAACAATTTCTGGAAAAAAATTAATTGGATTTTCCACTGATTCTGCATTAGAATCTGAATTTTAAAAACAAATTTGATTGACTTCTGGGTAGCAGTGAAAGAAGAGTACCAAGAACTCTGTGTTAAAGCGATAAAATATTTAATACCTTTCACGAACACAGAACTTGTGGAAATGGCATTCTCGTCTTATACATATAATGAGAATAAATATCGAAATAAGCTCGACGGAGCTCCAGACATGAGATTATATCTTTCTTCATTGGAACCCAATTTTATAAAACTCGGCTCCTTGAAACAAGCTCAAGGATCGGATTGAAATTTTCTTGCACTTGAATAACTGATTATTACGAAGTGTAATTTTTATCTAACCTTATATGTTAATGTGAAATTATTACAATACTCTTTTTATTTGTTTTGTCGTTTAACTAATACTATTTAAAAATTAGAATACAATATAAAATTAAAAATAAGTGCTGCAGATTCCATTAAGTTCGTTCTTGAGCTCACCTAAGCAATTAACATTATTGATAAAAACTTCTTTGCATAGACGGATGATTGAGGAAGGGTGACAGTAAGGGGGGTACGCGAAAATGAAAAGACTAATCAAGGGGTACGCGAGAGGAAAAATGTTGAGAAACCCTGCTTTAGGCTATAGAGGTTCATATCCTTTGTTTCTCTTCTGTGTTTTGGTTTAACTGTAATTTTATCTAACTCAATATGTATTTGAACCGAGAATTATTAACGCTTTTTGTACAGATTCTTTTACAATGTGAAAGTGACAGCTGCTTTCTTCTTTACTATCAAATTTTTGTAATGTCTTTTCCTGATACATACTATGCATCATAAGGTACAATGCAACAATCAACACTCTCATTTCGCAATGTAAATTCAAAAGATTGCTCTTGGAGCTTGTATGTAACCAATTGCGCTCATCCGAGAAACTCCTATTTTCAATTATACATGGCCATTAGGCGTGGTGGTTCGGACGACCCGACGGCAGCTCTTTGAGATTTCGGCATCTTCACCCATCGAACAGACAAGGATCTCAATGGGTTCAGAGTTTGGAGGTAGACAATAGTTAATGGCCAGAGGTTCCAGGGTGATAATGCAATGAAGCAAGCTGTTGCTACCTGAATTATCATCACATACGGAAACGTTCTTCAATACAGGGATACCAAATGTGGTATCACTTTATGAAAATTGTCTCGACGGGGATGGCGTGTATGTTTAAATATAATCCAAGGTTTGTACCTCAGTTGGCAACGAAGTTTTTTGTTCTTGCATGTTGTGCTCTTTTAATTGGCCAACGGAACTTATTTTCTGGATATCCTAAACATTTATTTATTCATTGATGATTATTTAATGGAGTCAATTAATTCTCCCACACAAATTTAACTTTAGAATTTGAAAGGCATTCTGTGAGAAGAATAGCGTAAGACAATGTCCTGCAGATGATGCAAAGCATTGCGTCTGAATCGATTACATCGTCACTACGTAAATGCTCATTTTCTTGCTTGCATCTAATAAGTTTTTCATTTTGAGTTAAAATCATTTCAAAATGTGCTAACATTTTCTGAATTTCAACATAGAATTACAGGGTTTAAAAATTTAATAAATTTCGATTTTAAACATTACTGAAACTTTGACCTACATATGTTTTTATGGAGACGACAAATGAATAGATAAAAAATTTTTTATCCTAATTGAGGTTAACCAATTTTCCATATTTTTTAGTCATTTTTTGTTACAATTCTTTTCAAAAATGTTCTTCATTTGTTTTGCAAATACGTATAAATATGGTGGGAAAAAAGAATTTAATGAGAAATACCTCGAAGATTCTCAAAGATTTGTTCCCACCATTGATTTCATGAATGAAAATCTATTGGATTCTGAAAATTCGTTTTCTTGAGTTTCCAGAAGTTTTAAAAAGATGTTTAAATGATCCGCAAACCACTTTCTTCTGAATTGATTTTGGAAATTTCAGACATTCTCAATGGGGCTTTTATTTTTTAAGACATTATTCCTTCTTTTAAGGGAAAGACAGTTTTTTGTCCTTTTTAGTTAATTTTACTTTACAGTTACATTTTCTCTAAAATTTTTTATAACCCTTGTGTCCCAGATTCAGAGACCTTCCTTTATTTTATTGACTTCCTGTTCTTTTATTTATGAAGATAAGACCTTTTATTTTTATCTTTGTTTCTCTCTCTCTCTTTTGGTACTTTCAGTTGAGGTCACTGCATCAAATTCCTAATGAGGTTGAATTCTATAAGAAAAATTCTTTCTTTTCCATGGCAAAGATGGACTGACAACAATTTATTCTATGAAGGAACAATAATTTCATTTCAGTAAGTAAGTTTATATTTAGGGTAAATAACACTGTTTTTTTTCCAAGACACGAAAATTTGTGAAAGTTAGTTCTATAAATGTTCTTGAAAATTCGTATTTGTATTGTGATTGTTTTATGTACTGATTGATTTGTATTGTGTGATTTATGTTGGATTTCTCATAGTTGCAAATCTGCGCAATTTGCATAATTTGCACTTCCTTCGTAAACTTGTTGGAATTTGTCCAGCGACCCAAACACTGATGCTTTCCTTCGGAAACAAGCAATTTTTTTAACAAATTCTCTTAAGTGAGAATGTATTTTCTCACGCATTATTTAAATTTTGATAAAATTTTATTCATTTCCTAAAAATATTTAGAAACTTTTCACCTTATTGGAAATTGGCTTCTTGATGTTTTGTTTAACAGCAGAGATTTGTCTATTTAAAAAAAAGATATGGGCATTTCTTTAAAATTCGTTGTGACGAAACTCCCCCTGTGTCTGTCATCAATAACATTTCCTCCTTCAAACAAGTTTTGAACCATTTGTTGTTCTAAAGTTCCTACAGGACGTTCCTGGCATTATTTAATAAATTTAATGGTTTTTATCTAATAAATATTGACCTTGGTTTTCAAGGACAGGCCAAATTACTAGTTATTGTTATATCATACATATCATTTGTTACGTTGAGAAATAGTGTATCTGTACTTGTTATTTGCTTCAAATATTAATTACAGTATAAAAGCGAACTTAGAAATTAAGAGTAAAAAGAAATTATTCCAAATGATAAAATAATTTTGGGTCACCGTGTATTTTACATCATTTTTAAACGCAAGACAGTGTTAAAAATGTATTTTGCAAAATGCATTAGACATCATTCGCATATTCACGTCACAGTATAACTCAATCCCGCTCAAATGCTTAAACTTTCTCATCATTAAATACGAAAATAATCTGAATTCGCTATTTGAAGTGCCTGAGATTCCCTCCAAATGAATCAATACAAAATGAGCTCGAAAATGCAACCTACAAGAAAACGTGCTAAACACACGGCACATGTTATTTTTGCTTTTTCATTTTCGTTATGCCATTGTTTTTTTTGTTTTCATTTACACACTTGAGATGAAAACATCTTAAATCAGTATTTTAAAGTAATTTAGACATGCTGAATGAACTCGGCCCAAAATCATTCACCCTGTTTTAATTTATAGACTTGTTTTCGATATCACGCATAATTTTAAAAAAATAGAAAGAAATTTGGAAAGAGTTGACAATCTTTAATGCAGAGTAAGTTTTGAAGATGGACCAATTGATTAAAAAGTACTACGTAAGAGTGCAATGGACGTTTTTTTAAACTATTTAATCAAGTGAATTCCAATTTAACAATTACCAATAAGGAAATGGTTTAAATAAAAATAATTATCATTAAATCTTTGAATTATTTCTTCAGGAAATTTCGATTATTGCTGTGAATGAAGGTTTGTTGTTTTTATACAATGAATAATCAAATGTGTAACACACATTAAAAGACTTTTGGAAATATAATCATATTTCTGTCACAAAAGACCTTTTAAGTCTTCATTACGTTTTATTTGTTTAGAGATGAGTTGAGTCCTATAAATGAAAAAATTTTATTCTCAGACCAATTAATTTAGAAATAATGAGAATCTGCGCATGGAAAATGCATATTTGAAACATATCAAGTTCCTGGAATTTTCTCTCATGCAAGGCTGTTTTTAAAATCTTCAGTTAAACCAAAACGGTAACTTGACGCTTCAACTATTTGCAGGCATGATGGAACAATTTTGTTTACAAAGGAATTAATGGGGCTGTAAATGATTGATGGTCTACAATCTGAAATTGATCATTTTATGTCTTCATTTGCTTATCGAACTAAATGACATAATCCCAACATTTTTGTAACTTTAATAGCTACATCAAGTTTCTCGCTTTTAGAGCATTATCATGAACTGTAATTTGATTATATTTAACTATTGTAATCGATTTAAGATGCTTAAAGTTAAATCATATAAGAATTCTAGTATAAAGTGTGATACTGGATTTTTTTTGTTTTAAAAAATGCTTCCTATAATATCTGAAATTGTATTTTATCTCTTTATCGTTATGCATAAACAATTAATTTAAAAATCTCTTTTTGGCCGACACTTCCGTCCAATTATAAATATTTCAAAATATTTTGAAAATCATAATATAGTTGTAAATTTATAGTATCTTTACAAGGTTACGAGCTACAATTCCATTTAATTTTAAATTATACCCGAACGGTTTGTCGGTCAGTTAGTTAAATATGTAAGACTTAGATCAGGAGTGGTTTTTACTGATGAAGAGAGAACAGTATGAAGGATGAAAACATAAATGAAATAATTTGCAATTAATTAAAGCTTAATTCCATATTTAAAGATATAAATTTGGCTACAAATTTAGTAAGATACTTATAAAATTTAAAAGGAATTATATATGACAGCGCAATTTAGCTGTAAAATTTGTTAAATAGATTTTACATTTCCTTTTAGTGCTTCTGTTTGAAATTTCGTAGAGCTTCACTTGTTCGTCCTGCATTCCGAAACTTCCCTTTTCACGTCGGCATTTGTGCAGCGTTAACTTGCTTTCCGCCTGCGCCCCTTTCAGGAAAGGTTCCGGCATTCGGACCGGAAATGAAAGTGGGAAGAGGGGCAAATGCGCTCCCTCTTAACCTCGCAAGGAGACAAAAATTTAACGTTTCTAGCTTGTTTTTAAAAAGTCGGAGGAAGGAAGAAACGACTTAAGTGTTCATTTCCTGTAAGTCTTCATGTCATTCACTCGTTATTGAACCTCGACTGACTTTTGAATTGGTTTGCCTATATGCAAATGCAAGAAAATGATAAAAATACATAAGCAATAATGCAAAAATTGTTAGAAAATATGTCAAAGAAGTTCTTAAAGTTGACTTTATAACTTTGAAAAATATTGCATTTTCTTCATGAAAAATAATTGGTTTTTATAGAATTTCCCTTCGTGTTATTGTAACATCGCTGCGCTGTGTGGGAGAATCGAAATTTAAAAATCGAGAAAGTGCAGGTTTGATTTCGCATTACATCAGGGCCGTAATGGCTCGGGTTCGGGGCGGGAGGGTTCCAGGTCTGATTCCACAGAAGATGTATTGTGCATGTGGACATGGTGAACTTTAAATCTGACGTCGAGGTTCAAATGTCCTCCCGCTTGTGTGGTGCAGAAGTCTGGAGAGGGGGTGCGTGCTCAGGTGTCATCTTATCTTCGTCATCAGACCGCGGTTAAAAATTAAAAAGATCGCCCCAAAATAACATTAGTGTGGCTTTAAATTGGTACGTTAATATACTTAAACTAAACTAAACAGCATTAGAACTGCTTCAAGGAGGGATATTAATATATTTGAACTAAGCTAAAACACATTGGTGTTGTTTCAAAACTGGACATTAATATATCTAAACTAAACTGCTTACTTCTGAAGCCCTTTATATTCCCTGCTGCTTAAAATATGAGAAAACTCTCGTACGCTGGCCTTTGAGGTAGCATCGATGTTGCCACGAACTCCAAGCTTTTTCTTGTGATTGAAATTGGACTTTGGAATAAACAAATCTGGAAAAATATGATAAAAGACATTATTTCCAAAATGGTTACTTGAAATTGTATTTTAGACGTATGGATCACTTTATTGTTTTTCGGTTTGAAGGATAAAATTTCTTTTAAAATTTACTCTGGAACGACCTAATGTGGTTACAAAGCTTATATTTTAACAACTTGCAGCCATTTATATTGATTATAGTACAAGCCATAATGGGCATTAATAATATTTAAATGAATAACAGTGTTCTATTCTTTCTAATACTCAATGAATTCTGTGTACAGTAAAAGTTGCGAAGGAGTTAATGAGTTATGAAGTTAATTTTTTGAAATAAACTTTAGTTTCTCTGTTTTGAAATATTTTAATAAAAATTATTTCTTTTAACAAAAAATATTGCTATCTAAGACATTTCTTCAAATCGGAATAAAGAATAACTAATTTGGACAATCCCAGTTAATCTAGAAACTCTGACCGTTTTAATTTACCTCGTAATTTTGAAACTCTGAGTCGCGAACCCAGGTCTAATTATATAGAATAATATCAGAGTCGCGTGAAACTTTATAGTCTCCCTCCTTCAAATTCGCCAAGGTTTGTAATCCAAAAGAATCAAGCAATTTACTTTTGACTAAAAATATTTCACTAAAACTAGTCGAATAACTATTTTAAGTTTAACTTTTCTTTTAATTTATCATTAATTTGTTCTTGATTATTTATTTTCCAGTTTTGAACTTTCAGAAAAGATTTTTAGCCGTGATTCTTTAGAGGTTGAAGAAAATATTTTTTTCTCCTGACGAGAGGTTGAGAGTTTAAGCAACTTTCCCTAACTAACCGATTAATAAAAGTAGAGTGAATGCGTTCTGGCACTCTATGCTTTTTAAGTACCAAGGATGCTCCAAAATTAGTTTACAAGGCATTTTATATTCTGTAATTGTGAAGTTAGACAGTGCTCAACTATAGCAGAATATGTATATGTTTCAAGTGGTAATATCATATCGGTTGTCAACATTGCACTCTACCATTTTCTGAGAGATGGAGGGTAGACTAGAGCTAAGGTCCAAGCCGGGAGTGCGTGCTGTAATTCGATTTCTCAATGAGACAGCAGCTGAGATTCATCGTTAGTTGGTGAAATTCTGGAGAAAGCGTCATGAGTTACCGTAGTATGACAAAGTGGACACCGACTTTCGAACCAGGAGTGAATACGCGAAATGGTAGACCCACAACAGTTGGCACGATAAACAAAAAAAAAGCACGCGTTTGGCAATCAATCCTGGGGGACAGGAGAATCGTAACCCAGCGATTACTACCTCTTCACGACATTGAGAAAACATATCGGAGCAGACATATTCCAAAGTGACGGAGATCTAAACTGTTATGTCTTTCAGATGAATCAGTTAACTGAAATCGTCACCAGCGTTTCGCTAAAGGCAAGACACATTACTTAACTGCTAAGTCAAATAACTTCTTTTATTGTTGTTGCAATGGAGTGTATTTGAAAGAGATTATTTTGTGATTCCAAAAATAAATGGTCATTTTTTAAAATTATTCAGGAAAACTGTCCTGCCTCGGGTACAATAAAGAGCTGCTAATGACAAGGATAAGTCTAAAATTAAATTATGAACAACATCTGGGAAGGCGATTTCCAACATTTTGCAATAATATTAAGAACGCTTTACATACGTAATTAAATTGCACACCTGCAAATAAGCATAATCTCTGGTTTGTTGACGATAGAGATGCATTATATTTGCGATTTAACTTAAAATTTTTAAAAAAGTGCACGGCAGTTCTTTCTACAGAACATATTAGCTATTGGAAATAAAATTATATTAAAATTCGAATAGTTAATTCGAATCTTGGATGCTATAGAGAGCAACAATGAATCGAAGAATATTACCATTTCCTGAAACTTAATAGCTTTCCATAAGTCTAATAAAATCGAATCAACAGCTGAGAGGAATAATCTCGCGTGTAGCTTATGTCGGGTGTAATAATAATAAATTTTTGCTGATTGCTTTCCATTAATGCTTTCGGCGGGAATGTTAGAGCATCAGACAGGAAGCAGAAAAGTGTGAGTTGATCTAATATCCAATCCACGGACCATAAATTATGAGAGAGAGAGAGAATCCTGTATTGTTTCGGGTTCCTATTTTCAGGTAATTTCGTTCTCTCGGCAGAAATCCTGACAAATCTGCCTCATTTTGCCAACGCGAGAGGCACCGAATTAAGCTCGAGACTTAAGCCCCATCCTGTAATTGAGTTATCGATCACCATTAGACGTCAGTTTCTACGATCGTGGGTTTAAATGATAACGGAATCGAAAGAACAGATATCTTGTTGTTATACAATATTTTTTGCAGATACTTTAGAATTTCTAGTTTTACTTGTATTTAATCATGTTTTCGCTTTAAATCGCTCATTTGCTTTATATATGTTTCCAAAGGATGTTACTTTGCAGTGTGAAGTAACTATTGGGATATGGTGGCCTATATGGTCAAGGGAAGGCCCTTGTAGGTTGTAGAATCTCGGAGAAAATATCAAAGGATAGTGAGTTCGAGATCCGATTATTGAAAGTATTTCTTGAGTTATTTTTGCACTAACGACTGACTATTATTCATCTAATCGTGGGATGTCAGTGATGCTCGCATCTCCATGATTAAAATCACTACACCACGAGAAAACTGCAAGCCATAACATGCACTCAGTTCCATACACGTTCTTCATTCGACTATAAATGTCGGTTCCACCACCACCTTCTCCTGACAAAAATTGGCTTATTTCTGGAACAAATACGCCATCTGGTGATCAAATTCTAGGAACTCTGGAAACTATTTCTGAGAGAGGGAGAACGAGGAGTCAAGCGTGGTTGATGTTTTTGGGTGATGGATGGTGACTCACCATGATGGTTAATTCCCAAAGCATGTTTCATTCGGTGTATTATGTAGTTTAATATTTTATTGTATGTTGTGTCTGCGTGTACATATGTGTATTTGTCAGTGTTCGTGTCCATGTGAATCTTCTTTTGATCTCCGTCCAGAAATTAAAGAAGCAAAAATAAACGTGGTGAATTCTGATTTACACACACACATCTCTGCACATGATCTGCACAGTGAGTCTATTTCTAGGATTTCCCGGTATGATATTATTCGTTTTGTCACTTCTGTCTCTCTCAACGTCACAACAACACGAACCACTTTATAATAGATTTCTCCTGGTATTCACAGCCATCTACCAGATAAATTTGTAAGATCTACCACGTGGCATAATGGTGCTAGAAACCATTTCCTTCTTTCATTTGAGTGCGTCTTATAGAATTAAAATATATAATTATCATCAAAAACTCAAAAATCAATCTTGATATTCGCAGACATCTACCAAAGAAATCTCAAAGATCTACCGCATGAAATAATGCTGCTTGAACCAAAGTTTCCTTTCCATTTGACGACACGTTATAGAATTAAAGTATATTGTCACCATCAAACATACTTGCAAACCTTATGGAGATTGTATGATTTCTGTTTCGAGAGGAATTTCTTAGACAAAATGATGCTTTTATTCTCTTCGAGCTTTCAACTAAGTCTGAATGGGATTCTAAAAAACGTAATTTTCTAAATTAATTATCTTAAAACAATTCGTAATGTATTTGGATGATTACAGGAAACTAATAAAAAATGCACGTTTGTTTACAATAACCTATCTTGAACCCGCTGAATGATCTTAGTTCACTTTTTGTTTCGATCGCATGACGAATGTAGTAACTGCGTGTGAGCTCCAACAACTAAATGCACGTATTGTTATGCTCGCAATACTGCAAATAAGAAATACAAGGGGCTAAATGATTTCAAAGTGTTTGTTACTGCAGAGTGTGCACATAAGTGTGTACTTTAATACTCATGGGACTATTGTAGTGATGTGTCATTCTCATTAGATTTCTCAAAAATTCTAGTTAAGAAAAATAAAGTTCTCACTTTTTTAAAAATCAATTCATTCTTTTGATGTAGAATGTATTTAAAGATGGGAAAATACAAGATGAAATTCCCAAGCACGTGCGAGATACAAAAGCCACTATTTTATCTCATTTAACGACAACGAATTTGATATGAGAACTTTGTAAACACCGAAAGGAATGCGTGAATGTTTTACGCTTTCATGTCTGATGGTATTTTTTGAACCACTATTCTCTTGCATCATTTTCTTGGTGGTTTTTTATTTATTTCGTTTTTTGCTACCAATACAATACCTAAGTGCACGGTACTTAGTACTTCTGAGACCTAATTTTAGCCAAGTACTTCAAGGAGTAAAAAAGGAATATTTCCAGCATATAGCTGTCCTTTTTTATGAAGTGTACATGGAAACCATATATTAGGCTGAATTCTTATATTGACATTTCCAACTTTTTTAGCACATTTTTAAGCATTTGTGATATTACTAATTAAGATCCAAGAAAGTAAAGTTTTCGTATCAAAACTCTAAACCAAGCTTTGAAAACTTTCTGTCTTTATAAAATACCATCTTTCATATGAAATATAGATTTTCTGTGCTTAAAAAATTCTTCCATAAAATAAGAGCACCTTATCGCCTAATCATACTCTTTTTGTAATTCTAATACAGTTCGTCAATCTGCTTCCTGTTTAACAGAAAATCTTGGTAAAAATATAAATAGCGTCTATAAATAAATCTATGTTTTAAATACTTTCCGCTAAAAGAAATACCAAACATTTCAGTAGTTACTAACATTAGAATGTGTCTTACTTGCAATTTAAAAATCATAAATTGAAATTACATACGCATTTTTCCGTCTAGATTCACCTATGTTTAAAATACTTTCTAGTAAAAAAGATACCAAA
>BGPR01000457.1:25933-36586 GCA_013235015.1 Araneus ventricosus
GTAGATATCGTTTAAAAAAGGTGTATTCTTTCAGCAGTGAAAGGAATCTTTTCTTTCAAAAGATAATTCAGAATATTTATAGAAAGAAAACTAATTGCCACATAATTACTCGAATAAAATTACGCAAAAGGATTCATATTTAAATACAATCCGGTTGTGAACATTCCTTTCAACTAACGATAAATATAATTTTTTTAGTGTCATGAAATAAAAGTTGAAACAAAAAGAAATAACAAAGAGAAACTTAAATATAATTTCGAATACATGAGTAGAAATTATATGAGATCCATCCTTTGTTTTAAAATATACATTTCTTATTTTGAAAAGAATGAGAGGTCTTAAAGAAAGGAACTTTCTTATTTTTTTATGTTCATTAAATAAGGACATCTTATTAATGACAAAGAATTTCTTTGCCGAATTTTAAAAAACATTCCGAGTCACTGTTCTTTAAAAATACGAATTCCTTTTTCTGCTCAACCGCAATTTCTATCTAGACTAAATTTGTCATGAATAAACGATTTTTTTATTTGTTAGCGACATTTTTTTCAGTGTTTTTCACATCATTAAATTGGCATCCCAGTTAAACTGCATTTGGAATTTTTATTCAACTTTAATTGCTTTCAGTTTCCGCAATCTTAACCCGAATAAATTTGAACGTCCTTTTAAAGAAGGGGAATTTTTTATACTTTTCTTTTATAGTCCTGTTATTTTAGAAATCAATTAATTTCAATCTTGAATGATAAAAATGAATCCTTTTCGCTAGTTATTTTTTCCAATAAGTATGTAATCTGTTATTCGTCTCTATTTAGTGATGTTTGTCTGCATGTCAAAACTATAAACGAGAATGTATCTTCAATGACAATGCTCATGTCTACATTAGTGGTAAAAAATGCAGAAATCTTTTGAATTAAAAGTGTATTTTGCAAGTTTGATGGCAAGTAATCCCATTTTTTTTAGGATTAATGCAATAAATGACAGTTTAGTGGACAGATAATTTATTATAAACGTAATGCATTAACTTTTAAGATGTAGTTTTTCGAATATCATCATGTCCATTTATATGAGGTGTGCCCAAATAAAAGAGGCATTTTCTGTACCAGCGTTGTGTCTAATTGCAAGGGTTGATGTGCCTGTCGATAGAGTATGGAATTACAGCATCCCAACTCCAGGAAAAGAACACTTTGCCATGAATGCCAGGAAAGCGATGCTCGTTTTTTTTTCTTTCGATGAAGTAGAGACTCTACTCATCAACTGAATGGCACAATTAGCTTACTAAGACAATTAGCACTCAAATATACTCCAATGCATTGCTGAGGCTTAAGCATGCCATCACAAACTAGCTGAGAGACATGTCCTCGAAAGGGATAGCGATTCTGTAGGACAACGCTTGACCACATGTGACTAAGAAGACCCTCGATCTGCTAACAAAATTTCGATTGGAAGTCATTATGCTTCCTTCGCACAATCTCGATGTCTCTCCATGTGACTCTCACACCTTCGTCCCCTTAGAAAATGACCGAAAGGCCAACGGTTCATCTGTGAGAAGGAAGTGCAGGACACGGAGAAAAACTGGATCCGCCAGCAGTAGAAGAGTTTATGTTCTGAAGGTATCCACAGTCTAACTAAGTGTTTAGAAGAAAAGCCAAACATCAGCGCATCGATGTGGATGCCAATTGTGTGAAGGGCTGGACTATCGAACAGGCAAAGAAGGCAACTGCCTAGGGACACCATAACTTTGATCGGAGTCGAGATTTTTCTCCAATTTTTTTTTCTGCGATATTTTCAGGGCAATTTAATTACGTGCTTTCATTTTATTAACAAGGGCCGTTTAGTCAAACTTATTCAACTAAAAATCAGGTATCGTTTAAATTTCTGAACGTTGTTCTTAGGGGTTTTTTTCATATTTTGAAATTCGCTGGTAGTTCAGTATCGTCCAATTCTTTGTAGTTGTTTTTGTAAACTTTTCTTTTGAATGTATAGATTGTATTAAAAAAAATTTTGTAATTTTGAAGCGAAGCTTCTTAACGCAGGCTTCGGGGTGGAGAATCGGCATAGAATTTTCAGCCGTCACGAACGGAAGTACGTCACACCGGCAGAGGCGCATCGATCCGGCCACGTGACTAGACGGAAGGACGTCATACCCGCGCAGCTATACTCTCGTAGACTGTGTATTTAAACACGTTGATACGGATTTCGTGCATGCACTATGTTAGAGAATAGACTACATGCTTTTTTTGTCGAGAAATTTTTCATAAATACAGCGAACATTGACGTTATCACAAACTGATTGTTTCCATGATAGAATGTGATGATTAGATTAGATTTTTTTGTTTCAATATACTGATTAATAAAAATGTAAATTTTTTTTCAATGCTTGTATGTAATGCTTCAATGTAATTTACATTTGGTTAACAAAAAATATTTAGCTATAAAAATCTTATGAAATTATTAATTCGTAAAAAGTATGTGAGAATATTTAACCTAACTGTTAAAGATTCGATGCCAGTAAGCTCTAATTTAGATGGATTTGCCTTCAATTTTAAATTTATCCGAGGTTCTATTTAGGACGGACTAAGAAATTTCAAACTGCGATCAAATGATGGAGACGACACCTGAGCCGGCATTTCGCTTTTCCGTTTCACACTTCACGCCGAAGTAAGGAAGTTTCACCAGCGATGGCGGATTCAGAGCCCAACAGCCCGCACGCTCGACGGAGTTTTCGAAGGAATCGAACCTCGAACCCGCTGTCACAAATGCAGTCTGATCTCGAAAGCGAAACTCTCTCATCAAGCCATGACGGCCCACATGTAAGAACTGTAGTAGATTTAGATTGTCAAATTTAATGCATTTAATAATGAAGTTTATTTCTGATTCATATGATATAATTATTCTAATGCAATCAAAACAATTACTAGATGAATGTGTTTA
Organism: Araneus ventricosus; assembly: GCA_013235015.1. Lineage (NCBI taxonomy): Eukaryota > Metazoa > Arthropoda > Arachnida > Araneae > Araneidae > Araneus > Araneus ventricosus. The sequence goes on from BGPR01000457.1 coordinate 28,862, forward strand.
AAACCCTTTCAGACCTGGAGCTCGGTATACCGGACATCAACTTTAAACTGCTTCTATTAATTTAATAACTGATAAAATTACATGCTGTTATTTTGATTTGATTCTCGAATTTCTTATTATTGTAATCTTTGCAAAAATATCTCATTTTTCGATCTTGGAACCATTTTATTTTTTTAGTTTTTCCAAAACATCTCCAGAAAATCTTGGTTCTTAATAAAGATGAGTTTAGTGATAAATTCTGACTTTTGAGTAATTTTTTTGTTTAATCATTTTTTTACCATTTAAAATGCTTGTACACTAATTTATTGTTCTTTCGTAAACATTTTACAATGCAATTTGTGTGATGTTTCATCTTTTTAGTAGAAATGCCCGGTATTGCCCGGATACCGGACATAGGATAACTCTTTTCATTTTTCACCTACAAGCACGAAATTTTATCTATAAGATACCCTTTGCAGGTACATCAAAGGAAAACAGTTTCATTTCAATATTTCTAAATTCGGACTGAAGGGGTTTAACTTCTGGATTCAATTTAGCATTCAAAGCTTTATGTTTATCTATCTTCAAAGCTATCTGTTCGTATTGAATCATTTCGTATATTTGTCATCATAATATGCGGACGGATCTCTCGACATAACGACTTTTTATGCCCTAAATTTTGAGTTTGAAAACAAAACCCTCAAGATATCAATCATTGCTTCATGACAGCCATCTGCGTTTTCGTTTTTGTCACTTAAGTTTCAAATTCAGATTTAACTTTTTTACTATTTTTACTCTATTTCTCGCAAAAATCCAAAACACACACAATGATGTAAATGTTTTTTCTACACTTATGATGCAATGTGTTGATGCAATTTGTTTGTCTTTAGTTACTCCGGAATGTTTTCGCTATATCATTTGTTGTTTCTCCTTTCAAATTTATGAGGCTTTCTCGGAGGTATTCAAACATCTTTTTGTGATTTAAAGCGGCGGAACCCAAATGATACTTTGAATGTACTTTTATTTTTATGTGAAAGAAAAATTCTCTTCCTCGGGCCTCTTTAAATGAGCATATTTCCTTTATACCATCGAAAAATACCAGTTCAACCAACAATAGAATTGGATAGTAATAACGTATTTGGGGGCTAACTTCAGAGTACATATTTTGAGATATAGCTGCTTTAACAAAACATCGAAAAAAATTCTAATGCTACATTTTCCCAAAATTAATTACTGCACAGTAAGTAGTCTGTTGTGCAAGGAATTGTTGTCGTCTCAATTTCCCATGGCAAGATATACACGCTTTGACATAGTTTAAAATAGTGAAGCTGAAATTCTTGAACTGGTAGCTGGCATTTTATTTTCTAATTACAAACAATTACAATTATTTATTAATAAGCGTTTAGATACATAACTATAATTTGACTTAGTTACTGTACTGATCTGATCCCCGGTGCTGTTTACAACCCCTAATGATGAAGGGGGGGGGGCGAAAAAATCATACCCGGGCGCCATTTACCCTCGGTTTGTTACTGTCAGTGTGTGAGATCCTTCAAGGTCAACTGAGTCCCGTTACTACCGAAGGAAGAGAACCTAGGAGGAAAAGAAGGAATGATGCTTCCGATCAGGCACACGAACTCCAAAAAGAAGAGAATGGTACTTCGGGATACGGCAATAAAAAGTATGATATGAAATAATTTCTGTTGTCGCCGTATTAATGATGGAAAGAGGAAAATGGAATTCCAATCATTACCAGACTCGTGCAAAGTTGTTCGATGCAGATAAAAAGAAGAGAGTAATTGCACTCCTTGGGGCGGCCTTCTGTCCGAGGGGTCAGAGACACAGGAAAGGCAAACAAAAATCAATAAAAGACGTTTCAACGAAAAACTGTTCAATTAAGTTTAAATTGTTATGATTATTTAGACTTGGAAAATATTTTTACCCCGAGACACGCCGGCTGTATAAGCTAGTACAGATATGAAATACTGAAAACCCTAATTTAACCAATGTCGGGTTTACCCGGGATTTCATTTTATTAATCAAAGATTTGTTGGTTTAATAAGATATTGAAGATAGATAAACATCATGATTAGTATACAAAATCCTTTGTTTTTATCCTTTGTTATCTGCACGTTGCTATTTTGTAATATAATTTTTGTTCTTGAACTGGAATCTAATAGTGAATTTGGAGAGAAAATAAAATAAAACGATGTGTTTTTAATTTTTTTGCGAAGTTTTGACATTTTTATTTTTTATTCCAAAGTGGAGAAAACAATAAAAAATTGTCACGCATACGTTTTTAACAATTTTTATTTTTTGAATCTAGTGAATTAATAAAATCATCTTGCGCTCTTTAAGTTTCAGTTTTTTTGTCGTCATAAATAAATGAAGCAATGCAAAGATTCTCGCCCTTGCATTGCACTTTGCATGTACCTTGTATTTCATCTTAATATTTCCCTTCTTTAAACATTTTCTATAGAAAAAAAGAATTTGTTCGAAAAAGTTATTACTTCATTTTTTTAAGCTGAGTAAAGCTTAAAAAAATGAATATTTTTTTAGACCAAAAGCTATAAACGAACATTATTGAAAAAACCTAATAAAAATTTTGCATTGCATCTGTAATATAAAACAGAAAATACATGTGTCTGTCTGTCGGTCACAAGAACTCCTCCTAAACGGTGAACGGTAGCGACATAAAATTTGTACAAGGCATCCTGGGGTGCATTTCTAGGTCAAATGTGCTGTTTTCAACTTTCTAAATTAATTAATTCTTAAGATATTTAATTAAATAACGAAAACTAAGCTAATTTTCGGCTTTTTTTCGTCAATAACTTCTGAAATCTCTATCGTACGGAAATTATTTCCGTTTGCCATTTCCGACAAAAAAAAAGCAAAAAGTTCTCTTTTTAATTATCCTACTTTCATTGCGGTAAAAAGTTTTCTCTTATATTAATTTATATTTCACGATTTATTTTAAACGAAATTCTTAACAATGTTTTCTATTGTTATAAAATTGAATTCAAACCGATTTATTATTTCATCAAATTCACGTGCTTTTGCCACTTTTAAAGTTGTGATGAATAAATTTTTCTTTCTTTGACATTTAATTTTAAGGTAGACTTCCGGTTTTATGTCTGAGCATACATAGCTTTTACTATGCACGTGCAGAAATCCAATGGAAATAGTTTGATCACTATGCAATGTTTCGCGTTTAATTTTTATAAATTTTTAAATGATTCTAATTAATGGGTAAGTGACGGTTTATAGAGTCCTGTTCCTACGTAACCGAGGTAGCGAAAAATTGTTTTATTTAGTTTCTAGTAAAGTCCTAACCAGTCTAACCTTTTTCTTAAACTTTTAAATTACTTATTTTATAAATGCCCAAAAGATAGACAAAGACATTTATTCTCGCCACAATTCATTAACGGCAGTCGCGGTACAAGCAAGTTCAAGAAGAAAAAATGAGAACAACGTGAATTGCATATAATTCAAAGAGCTGAAAGACGACAGAACCAGACTGATGAAGAAATCGCAAAACTGTTTTATTTAGCTTATATATATATTAACTTATATATTTCAATATGTTTGCACCACAATCCAATGAAGTTAATTACTCTCTCTATGAAATGTTTAATTTAATTTCAGAAATTTTTAAATGATCCTAATTGAGTGTGTAGGTGTTTATATAATCAGTTACTTTAGACATGCCTGTCATCACTGTTCGTAAAATTTTACGAAACATACTGCAATGCTTTCCATTCAAAATTAAGCATGTTGTGGAGTTGGTTCCTGCTGACCTGCCAAAACGAGAAGCTTTCGCCCTGCAATTTTTTGCTCGAATGGAAGTGCATGGCTATGGAACATTGTGTGGACAGACGAAGTCCATTTCCATCTCCATGGTTCTGTCAATACTGAAAATTGCAGAATATGGGCAAGAGAGAATCCGTTCCAAATGCAACCATTGCCTCTTCATTCTCAAAAGGTCACTGTGAGGAGCGAGTTTACGGCGGTATTTATCGTTGGCCCTTTCTTTTTCGCGGAGATTGATCCTTCGGGTCCTGTAACCTGTACAGTCAAGGGGAAATGTTATGAATCTCTTTTGCGAAACCAGCTCATTCCAGCACTGCAACAGCGCGGATGTCTGGATAGCACAATTTTCATGCAAGATGGCGCTCCTCCGCACATTGCAACACCAGTGAAGAAGCTGCTGAATCTGCATTTTGGAAAAGACAGAATTATCAGTCGCCCTTTCGCAACAGCGTGGCCGCTACGATCACCTGACCTCAACCCTTGCGACTTCTGGCTGTGGGGTTACCTTAAAGATGTTGTGTACTAGGGTCCGAGTGCCAACTTAGCCTAGTTGAAAAACCGCATTACACAACACATTCACAATATCACCACTGAAACACTCCGATTTGTTGCGGAACATGCTGTTTTGCACTTCCAGCTCATAGGAGAAAACGGTGAACAGCATATTGAACATTTCTTAAGCAAATCGAAGCTGACTTCCTTTTTTTTTATGGTTTCATCAGTTTTTGCTTTTTCTGCGGTTTTTGGCCTAGGGGCAATTAAAAACCGATTTCATTTTTGCTATTTTTACGGTTTTTGGTCTAGAGATTAAAAACCGAATTTTTTTCCCCTATCCACTTTGGAACCACCTTGTCGTAGTGGATGGGCTTTGAACAAAGAATGCCACAACAACATGTTACGTCTTTTAATTAGCATATATTTTAAAGCAAATGTTTTTTAGCATCTTATAACGAGTACAGCGCCATCTATCGGTCAACTTTTGAATTATTTTTTCTTTCTCAAAACAAATTCCCATTGTTTCACGTATACTCAGATGAAATATCAGATCATTCTGACCAGTGGTGGTTCCTTTTCTACGGCCTCTTGAAAGGCAACTTTAATTATAATCTCCCTGTGGAATCGCTTAAAAGAGAAAAACAAAACCTTTTTTCTTGCAAAAAGAACTCTTATTTGAAAAATGAAAGCCACTTTTAAAGGCCTGGAATTCTGAAAATCAATTGAAATGAAAACGGTTTGCGGACCATTTAAGCATTTTTTAAACCTTCCGGAAATTCAAGAAAACGAATTTTTGGAAACCAAAAGATTCCCGTTTATCAATGCAGAGAAGAAGTCTTTGCAAGCCTCCAAGGTATTTCTCATTAAATTCGGTTTTTTTTTGTTATATTCTGCAACATAATGTAAAACAAACGAAGGAGCGTTTACAAAAGCAGCAAAATAATATAAAATGTATATAGATTTATTTTAGGTTTTGACGCAAACCATGTAAAATTCGAAATTTCAATAATTTATAAAATATAATTGCATTAAAATTGGAGACATTGAACTTCCATGTTGAAATCAAGGAATTTTTTAATAATTTTTTTTGAATAATTTCGACTTAAAGAACTTATTAGATGCAAGCAAGAAAATAATGCTTTTAAATAATGAGAGAATAAAATGCTAATAAGCAATAAGAGAATGCGTTGCCAAAAATCGAAAATTATCGATGAATAAATAAATCATTTACTATTGCGTAATAAATTTCCATAATTTATCTCCCGTTTGTTGTAATGTAATAATTGTTGATAGATGAATACGGGCACGATAAGATAATTAGAAGTAAATGAATAAACCGTTATGAGTGAAGTGTTGACTTTACGTAATAATGTGAAAATAAATATGTTGTTGGTATGGGGTAATAATCTGACATAAGTTTAGATTTCTTAAATAGTTATACATGCTTTTTTTGTCGCGGAATGCTTTGTTAAAAAGTGAAAACCCTATGGAAAGGGTCTGAGATCCTAAAACTCAATTAAAAACGTTTTATGCTCAGTTAAGAATCCTTTTAATCCTTCTGGAAATGGAAGAAAAGGAATTTTCAGAAACCAATAGATATCCATTTTTCAAGATTTATTTGATCGCATTTGAGGTTACTTCTCATTAATTTTATTGAAAACATTCAGCTGTTTTTAAGGCTTAAATTTATAACAAGAATATCTAAGATAGATGCCCACATTTTTTGACAAAAATGATAAGTCTATTTTTTCAATGAAGACTCAAAATGTAAAAGAGCTACTTCGAAATTCTTTTTAGTATTCACACTAAGTTTATAATCAATAAATATTTAAATTTAATCAAAACAGAATATTCACATTTAATAAACTCTTACCTGTGGATACTGCTATGTTACTGAACAAATACTCAAATTCAACAAATAAATGGAAATCATTCCCTTTCTTGAAATTTAATGGGGGGCGGTGGCAATGATTGTTTTTTTGTTGATACAAGTCATTACACAAGTATTACAAGTATTTTTTTTTTGTAAGAGCAAATATGTAGTCTACTTCTTGTGGGAAGCCATTACACATCAGAAAACAATAAATAGAATAATAGTGTTTATTGCAAATCTTTTTATACGATATATTTGAAGTGTGGCCAAATGATTTTCTCCTTGTGTTTATTTATATTTCTTAAGTTTAAATAAAAATCCTTCAAAATACGCAAACACATTTGTAGGACTAATACACTAGTAGAACAGAATTCTGAAAATAACCTAAACTTCTACTCCTACAGATTTTATAAAAGCAATGAGCAGTTCCATATTCTCTTAATCATTTAAGCAGAATTTAACTAATTTTCCTGACTTTTTTATTTCGATTTCTCTCACAATTCTTTTTAAAATCCCTGTTTCATTCATTATTAAAAGAGAAAAGGCATAAACAATGAAACAAGCAACAACTAATAAAACCCAGAATTTTATTAGAAACACCTCCAAGTCTCAGACTTGTTCTTGTTACTAATAAATGAGAATTAATTGCTTTCTGAAAATGCATTTTCTGGAGTTTCCAAAAGTTAAAGATGATTAAATGAACTTCGTTTCCTCACATTTTAATGCATTGTTAGAATCTCAGAACAAAAGAGGGAATCTTAATGTTAATGATTTTATATTAGGTTATTTTATTACATCATTGTAAACAAAATGTGTAAATTTCCTACACCATTTCAAATGTATTATGTATTAATAATTGTGATAACGTCTTTCTAATTAGGCATATGTTCTTGCTTGCATCTAATTAGTTTGAAAATATAAGTGAAAATGATTACCAAAATCAGTAAACGATTTTTATATTTCACTGTAGAAGTTCATGTTCTTAATGGAACTCCAATATATAAATTACTAAAATTTCGATTTTTTATGGAAACGAAGAAGGATTTGTAATAAAAATTTTCAATTACGCTGAAGTTAACTAGTCTTCTTTAGCGCATTTTCTCTTTTTTGTTCTTCTTCTTCCATATTGCAATATGATAGATAAATATGGGAAAAACGAATTTAATGAGAAATGTCTTGAAGGCTCAAAAGATTTGTTCTCTTCATCGGTAAATGAAATTCTATTGGTTTTTGAAAATTCCGTTTCCCGAGTTTCCAGAGGTTTTAAAAAGATGTTCAAATGATCGTTTTCATTTGAATCGATTTTGGGGATCTCGGAACTTTTCCAAGGGGCTTTTATTTTTTAAGATAGCATTGAACTAGCAAGTAAAAAAAAATGTGTTCTTTCTTTTTTTAAGTCACTTTACTTTACAGCTGCACTCTCTCTCCAACTTCCTGTATTTTATTGCCGCCCTGTGATTTTATTTACGGATATAAGATTTCTATTTCAATTTCTGTCTTTTATTTTTGTTTTGGCACTTTCTTTGAGGTCACTATATTAAGTTCCTAATGAAATCAGCAAAAGAGGG